>JABWIB010002034.1:43429-56529 GCA_016617825.1 Platyplectrum ornatum | reverse complement strand
CCTCCCCTGCAATTCAACATGGTTTTACCCACTCTTGAAAAATGCTTAGATTGGAACAATTTATCTTATAGTGTATGGCCAGCTTTACTTTTTACTTTTACAATTGTGTATACATTTCCTGATTTTTCCTTATTCAGGCAATAACTGGCATGAGGCACTTTAAAAGATATCTCTTGCGCCAGGTTGTAACTATAGAGATAAAAAAGTACCATTGACAGCTCATAAATGTTGTGTCCCATAGCAACCAATGTGTCATTTACTCAAAATGTTATGAGTTTTTATTTTCACCTCAGCATTTGAACATTCCATGTGCTGAGAGATATAACATGACTTCAGACATAATAGACATAAACAGTAAATTACTACAGCTGTTTAGAAATAGAGATAACATTATTGTTTTTATGATGTGCAGATGAATTGCAAAAAGTAGCTATATTATTAAGCTCAAGTTCTATAACTGCACTTCTTACTTTATAAAAAAAGGCTCAATGATTTAGTATTTCCTAGGAATATGTATAATGAATCACTTTTGATTTAAAGGGGGAAAACATAATTGGACATTATAAAAGATAATATAGGATACTGAAATCTGTCCTAATTATGTTCATAAATTATATAAATTATTAGTCACAAATAGTGCCCTCTTATTTCTGTCTGTTATCCTGTCTTGTTATCTGTGATATTTATCAGGAAAAATATTGGTCTATTATTCTTGTGGAAAGTAAAATAGTAATGAAACTATGTGTAAGAATGTTAACTTATAACCTATAGGCACAATGAAAGATGTTTACTTATTTAGCCTGAATTCAATAGGGTAGTGACCCTTATCATCTTAGCAGTGAAGTTTCTATTCTACATTCTCCTTTCTACCTGCTTTAGATTTTCATTTTTACTCTTTAAAATTGATCTAAAAATGACTAAGAACACTTGGAATAAAAGCCAGACCTATGGTTGCCAGAAATGAACATCTGGTATGACATTTGTGGTTTTATTCCAAAAGAACTTACATCTACATTAATAGTGAATAGAGTAACATGGACTACATAGGTACACTATAACCCAATTGTCTCGGCTCCTTTAAATTAAAGTATATTAAGTGTAATTGTGTCAGAAATTACTTGTGGAAAATGTTTAATGCATTTTTAGTGGTGTTTAAATTGCTAAGATTTCATGAACCTGAAATATTTCTGTCTTCACCTAAATGGTTATTGTTTTATTTTGACTCAAATATTTTAAAACTGGGACTGCTTGGCCATTATTTGTTTTAGTGTTCATTGAAAAGATATGGAGACCCTAAGGGTGAGAAAGTTTAAAAACCATAGAGCATTAAGCAACTACCCTTCTAATCAGAGATGCTTTTAAGTGTATTTCACACACCTAAAACACATTTTCAATCTGGGCTAATAATCAAATGTTGATTATATTGCTCCAATCAGTATACAGTCCTTATAAACTATAAATAGATTCCTTCACCACTTACTTTACTAAATGTATTGTGTTTTTTAAAAATCATGCTTTTTTAATCACTGATTCAAAGGGCAGAGGTATTCTGACAATGCACTTTTCATGGCTTTATTCGTGGAAGCATTATACAGTGGAATAGTCCTTCTTTGAAAATTATTTTCATGAAGATGCTTTTGCATATCAAAGTTGTATGTCTGTTATTTACAAATTCTTTGGATAATAAATAAGATTTATTTACAGTCATTTTAAATGAAAAGTTTGCAGCGTCTAATAAAGTATATGAACTTACATGAGCATTTGCATTTAAATCTTGCACCAGATTTGCCTTATAGACAGTTTTACAGAAGTTTCATTTTGTATTAGTATAAGTTACTTTCCATTGAATAATTGACTTTTCCACTGCTGTCGAAAGAACAATGATAAGTAAGAATGATGTAAAATGAATCTGGCAAATTTGACCTAATTTATTTAAGATATTTATATATAAAAGAAACGTTGTAACACATTTAATGATTCGTATATAAAGCATTTAAGTTATTATTTTATTTTTAATTGTTTTTTATTTTATTCTTAAATCTAATTATGATACCACCAATTGTCAATCCTGCAAAATCTATTCCCATCACACCCTTTCACCACAACTTTCTCTTAAATTATTAAAAGTGTTTCACATGGATTAACATATTTGTTTCAGTATGAATGGTAGTAAATAAAGCACTGACAATTCTATGGGGCACTTAAGTGTTGAATAATTTGCATTATGTGGCTAATAAAATTTTAAACATAGCTATTGTAAAGCAAAGCAAGTATAAAATAATTATTTCCGATTTTAGATTTGGGCATTGTAGTTAATATCAGAAAAACTTAATTTAGAAAAAGGAATCTATTATCTTTAATATAATAAGTCATGCATCTAAAACATCAGTAATAAAATGTGTGGTATTGCAATATATTTTTTTTTTTCAACACTATCGATTTTGTCATGTTAGAACTGCCCCCTCCCTCACCCCCAAGCAAAAAATAATAATAGTTTCACTAAAACAATACTTATCATGTTAAACCAAACAAGAATCCTGAGAAAGAGGAATGTATGTAGTCAGAAGAATATAGACCATTTGATTCTGCACTAGGTAACTGAAGCCAAACTTGATCATTTTCAGTTAGGTCTATGACAGCACTACCTGATGCCTGGTCAATGTATCCTTTCTTGTATTCATCATAGGTATACATTAATGGTGTACCATTTTTATACAGGGCAACCCAAATATTTGTGCCTTTTACATGTACATGATAAGCAAAATAATAAAGTCCTGGAATTCTACATGTAAATATTCCACTCCTGGCATCATAATGATTTTGTCTGTTATATAAGATTTTGTCAAATTTTATAGGTACACCAACTGCGGGAAAGGCTTTAGTGAGAATAGCAGTAAATGCTGATACCCGAATCTCTCTAAGGCTTTGAATTTGTCCTGATTTTGCATAGCCATCTGGCATGTGATGAGGCATTATTATCTGCCCTGGTGGACCAGGTGGACCTGGTTGTCCAGGTAATCCAGGCTCACCATTCATCCCTCTTGGACCAGGTATTCCATGTGGTCCCATTTGTCCTTGTATACCGTTTACTGCAATTCCAGCTGGACCTGGCAAACCAGGGACACCTTGCTCACCTTTCTGACCATTAAGGCCTGGCATACCTGGTGGTCCTGCAGGGCCTCTCATACCTGGTATACCTGTAATTCCTCTTGGTCCTTGTTCTCCAGTTTGTCCTACATCTCCTCTAGGTCCTACTGGGCCAACTATTCCTGGCAAACCAGGTGGCCCTACAAAACCTTTCTCTCCTTTTTGACCATGACTGCCTGGTAGCCCTTTGGGACCAGCTAGACCTGGCTCACCTGGATACCCTGGTTTTCCATCTAACCCAGGTATGCCTCTCTCACCTTTAGGACCAGGAACTCCTGAAAAACCTTTTGGACCAACTTCACCCTTATACCCCGGTAAACCAGCCTCTCCTGGAAACCCTCTAGTACCTGGTAAACCTGCAATTCCTGGCACACCTGCTAATCCAGGCTGCCCTGGAAGACCAACTGGTCCCTGGTCACCTTTTAAACCTGGAAGTCCAGGGATACCTTCATGTCCCTTTTGACCTTTAATTCCTGGCAAGCCTGGTTTTCCATAACCTTGTATTCCTTGAGGACCAGGCATGCCTGGTATACCTTGTTGTCCTTTTGGCCCAGAAGACCCTGGTATTCCTGGAGCACCATTTATTCCAGGTTTACCGACTCCTATTGGGCCAGGCTGTCCTGGGAGCCCTTGAGGCCCTGGTAATCCTTGTATTCCTGGTTCACCTGGTAAACCCCTGTCACCCAATTTTCCTGGCTGCCCAGGATGACCGTTTATACCAGGTTTCCCAATACCAGGAGGACCCTGTGGTCCAGGAGGCCCTATGAGACCAGGAGGCCCTCTTTCACCTGGTTGTCCTGGAATTCCGTAGCCATTCTGTCCTTTGATTCCATTAATCCCAGGCATACCAGGTTCACCTTTAAATCCAGGTGCACCTCTAGGCCCAGGATTTCCTACTATTCCTTGAGGACCCGGGTTTCCAGAAGCAGAAATTCCAGCAGGTCCTGGTATTCCCGGTGATCCTGGCAGTCCTCTAGGGCCTGGTAGACCTATAGGTCCAATGTCGCCCTTTTCTCCTTGAAATCCACGTTCTCCATGTTTTCCAGGTATACCTGGCTGACCTGGTTTTCCAATAGATGAAAATCCTGGTGGTCCAGGCACTCCTGGAGCTCCTTGAGGCCCAGGTGTTCCATAACCTGGCTTTCCAGGGGGTCCTGATGGTCCTGGTAATCCTCTTGGGCCAATTGGTCCAGGGGGTCCTGGTGGTCCCTGTTCTGGCACATTTTGTATAACTGCAAACAATAGACATTAGACATTTAAATGCAAGGTGAATCATGTGCAAATGAATATCTTTATTTAAAGCTAAACCACTTTATATAATATAAAACCGTGTCAGTATCCTTTTGAAATATATCTAAATTCAATAATTACTAACAGTATAAGCCAGAAGTTATTCTGTGGCATATGCAGAATATGTATTCTACTTTAGGTGCAAACTCTATTACGCAGATGTTCCTTCATATTGACACAATAACACATATCTTTTCAGAACAACTATTTACTCTGCATATTAACAATGGGCCTTATCCAGGGATACGTCACTGCTGTGCTTGTAGATCCAAGTTCAGTGATAGTGGGGATATGATGCTGGATCCAGACTTGCGTGCATGTGAGAGCCACTCCCCTAATGCATATGATACCTGCACCCTACCATAAAAACTTCCACTGTATTCTCACGTAAAATGAAGATACATCATAAGTGTAATTAGTACAATAATGGTGTGCTAAGTTCTGTACTCTTTGCATACTTCCAATTTACCATACATTACTTCCTACCCTGTTGTCAGAAGTGGTTCCAGTACAGAAATCTGGATTTAGAGCATCCAGATCTGTAGTAGAGGTGCAGCACATGCTCATGCACAAAGGAGGTATTTTGCATTACATTCTGATTTGAAGACACTTTCAATGGGTTCTAACTGAAGGTGCAAGTAGTTTAGCATATTAAAATGCACAGCAAATGTAAGGTTTGGGCTTTCAGAAGTTCCTCTCTTGTAATCTGCTACCATTTTAAGTGGAGACAGATTGGAAGTATGCTTGGGTTTATCTGTCAGTCCATGTGTGCAATTGGAATTTTCTTCTATGCACTTGAATGCGTGGATGTTGCAATCATTTGTGGTTTGTTCAACTCCATAATCTTCTCATCTTCATTCACTTTCTTGCTAGAGTTAATCATGTGTCTCTCTGTAGTGATTTATTAACTTCTGCTAATAATGCTATCTTTTTAACCAGGACATGGAGCAATCCTAAATAGGCAGAATATCAGGCCTCGTTGAGCCTATACTAGATTTTTTTATAATCTGTGTATGTGCTATAAGGTACAGTGCAAACAGTCCTCATCCTTGAAATTACTAATTGCATATAAACCATATTTCTTGTTTTTTATATATGTGACAATTTTATTAAACACCACTGCCAAGATTTGTCACATAGGGCTTGATTCAGCTTTTCACTCTCATGACTTACACTCTCATGGGTAAAACCATGATGGAATTGTAGGGGGGGGGTATAATGAATGTCAGTGTGTGCATGCAGGGAGAATACTTTATTGTTGCATGCTGCACACAGATACTGACCAGCGTTACTGTTACACTGTTATTACACCTGTGCTGGAAACATCATCTCTCACCTGTAATACTGATTTCAACTAATTAAATTGACCTCCTCTGCAATTCAACATGGTTTTGCCCGTGAGAGTGTAACTCATGAGTGTAAGTCATGAGAGTGAAAAGCTGAATCTGGCCCATATTTTTTAAACATATACGTTTTAGCACCATATCAGTATTTGACCAACCTATGGGCCTATTTATTCATGGTGTCTTGTTTTGAACTATTGTTTATTACCTGGTTTAAAAGCTTCTATATCACCACTTTTATTTCCACTTCAACCACCACTTTTATTTATTATAAAGTATTATTAAAAAATTAGAACACTCGTTATTGTTTGTATGTATTTAGTACATTTTTAAATAAACTTTATTTTATTTAATGGTACAATTTATTTTGTTTAGGAAAAAAAAAGTTTTTGCTCCAGAGCAAGCTAAATGTGGGGTGGAATACTACAGTCACATCAATGTACTTTTAAAATTCCAAAGTAATGTTTAGATGTCATATTGTGTTTTACACATATATTTTCTTATTTACTGGAGTTTCAAATTATTTTCATGCAGAAACAGATTAGTTTCAACTGTATTTTCATTTATTAGTGCAACCATAGAATGTACAAGTCAATGGATAGAATAGAACTTACAAACTTCTTAGAGGAATCCCTACCTTTTGTCTGCATGCATAAATTATTTTACTCATTTAAAAATAAATCTCTGTCAATGGGGCAGAATCAGGATGGTACATATAGTTGAGACACTGTTGTTAAGGCTGCTACTATTATTATTCTTATTCAATTTATTATGTATTCAATTAATATGATGGTACAGAAACATTTTTGTTAAACGAATTTTTTTTCCATATTATTGTTAATTGTAATATTATTAATGTTCAGCCCATATCATAATTCAATTCTAAAGCAATATTGTAAACACTTTCCTTTTTTGAAATGTTTAATATTCATAGAGTATTGTCGAATATGATAACCTTACACTTTTTGTAACAGCTGATATGCAATTCAAATAAAATGACAATTAAATATTGTTTTTATTTTGTTAAAAAGACTAAAACTCTCTATGCCTTGCATAGATAAATTATGTTGCCTTAAAACAGTGTAATAGAATATTAACAATATGAGTACTTGTGACTGTTAGAACTAATTCATAATTCATAGTAATCAGGATATTAATATAATATTAAGAATAAGAATAATAACCTAAGAAATACTGTACATTAATGTTTTAGATGCCCATTTCCAAAATCCTAAAAGGCATATACAGATATGGTAATTAATTCTGCAATACATCATAACATTTATTTTCTTTATTGGAATTTATTTCCTTATTATAATAATAATAATATATCTATGTTTACACATCAATAATATTGTATAGTTTTTATATAGTTTAATGTTTCTTCCTGCTTTGTGTTCTATTAATAGATATATAAATTTAAACACTTCATATTTTATCCTTTTGTGAACTATGTATGGAATCTTCATACATTCATACTTGGTATACAATATATACATTTAAATAAAGTGTTGAAGGCCTTATTGTATCCGGATTATTGTATGGTATTTTGTATATATGAAATGAAATAAAAACTAAATGTCTGCAAAGCACATGATATAATTTATACAAAATATATCAGATAAATAAATATCTTACCTTGACTTTTTGTATTAAATGGTAGAAATGGTGGTGGTCCCTTCAGACTGGGCTGCTTTGCATGTCTCTCAGGAAAATATCCAGACATGTAGACAAAATGTGGAGAAACCAAGAGTAAGAGGATGCTTGTTTGTAAATGCATATTCCCAGGCTTGTTCTACATAAGGGGAAAAAAAACAATTAATTTACATTCTTGGATTGCGCTTACAAACCACAATAAAAAAATAAAAAATGTTTTGATTTTCTGAAATGTGGTGTTTTGTGGAGGTCAAACAGCCATGCATATGGTCAGTATATTCCACTAAATTCAGCTTTCATAAATCACCTCAAACATAGCCCATGTGTGGTGTTTTGGAAATGTTGCCCTTTACACAAGTATGACTGAATCAAGCGCATAAAAGCAAGTCTATTTCTGTTCTGTAATTTCAGAACTGCGCAGACCAAAAACTGACAGTTCCCTGAAGCATGTTTTATAAGTTCTGACTCAAGAAAGAAAAACTAGAGTAAGAAGAAAATCATATAAAAGCAGTATGCAATATAACATTACCAAGATTTGTAAATTGCAGCCATCAGCATAAAATATATTTTGCAGCTGCTTTTAGGTTCTCTTAGTCCCAATATGCCAATATGTTAAAGGATTTGTTATCCTAGGGTAGCATTTGTGGGAAAAGATATTTGTCTCTGCCCTTAAGTGCATTTCCTAGATGTATTTCTTTATACCAGTATGCTAATATAATGAATAACTTAGGGACGCTCCTCCTACAAAATGGGAAGCGTTAATTATTCAAAATGTGATTGAACACAGGAATGCATGGTCAGGCCAGCTCTCACCATTGTTGTGGTATTACTCATGTTTGGGTGGGATATTGGTTCCTAACTGATAACCAAGTTATATATGCCAAAGAAAGAAACTGCGTATTAAAAAATCTTTTTAAGAAGGAAGCTGATGTTTTTAAATGTCTATATTGTTGCTTTTTACATTTATATCACTCTTTTTTGTTCCATTTATTGGATTCACATGCCAATATGCATATTGTGCCTTTATCCACTGATTCTTTTTCTATTATCGGTTGTTTTGTACACTGTATGCTTTTCTTTGTATATGCCTCTAATACAGAACAAGTTAATGTTTTTAAAACATATTAATCTTAATATGAAAAGACTTTGAACTCAAATCTCTACAAACCCTTATGTTATTATGGAGTTTATTTCCTACTGGCCTAGAGTTAAATGTGAGTGTTGTGTAGGACTTATATTGGTGTACAGTACATTAATCATAAATAGTACAGTCTAATAACACTTTTTTGGTCATAGCATTCTGGTTAATGTTGTAATTATTTCTTTCATTTGTTTATACTGTACTTTCCCATCAGATTGCCTCTCACTAATTCTTTACAGTAATATGCTAATACGGTACTTTATTATATTAATATATTATTATCTTCAGTGCTTTTATCTACTTCCTTTTATTAATATGCATTCCATTCTTATGGTTTGCTTTGATTTGAAAGAAAGTTTAACCCCTATATCAGCCATCTACAATAGTATACAAAATATACTGTTTAAAGCTATATGATGATAGCAAATAAAAACTAAAAATCTTTTTTTATCATTTAGTTTAAAAACAAATTTAACCTAATTCATATTTGCATAAAAACCATTTGCATAATGTGTGTCCCTCGGGGGCTCTAATTTAATGTAACTTTCATTGTCAATGCCAAAAAATTGTTAAGTGGATTATACTCTTTGCATAATACTGCTACCACTTATTAGCAACAAATAACACAATAATAATGCCCTATTAAATTACAACTATGTAGCATTTACAAACACAGCTAATCTGAAACATTACAAAAACAACTAATCACAATGCTTATATACAAAGATGTAACCAGGTGGAATTCCTAGAGTACTGAACAATGGACCAGATTAAGACTTTATGCCATATTGACTTACTCACAACTTACTCAAGAGTGGGCAAAACCATGTTGAATTGCAGGGGAGTTAAATTTAAATAGCTGAAAACTGTATTAGGGTTGAGAGGTCATGTTTACTACCCCAAGTCTAATAACAGTGTAACAGTACTGTTGGTCAGTATCTGTGTGCAAAATGCAAAAATAAAGTATTTTCCCTGCATGCAAACACTGACATTCATTTTACCTCCCCTGCAATTCAACATGGTTTTACCCACTCTTGAGTAAGTTGAGAAAGTCTGAATCTGGTAAAATGCTCTGTGTGCTAGAAGTTCTGTCCTCTGGGCTGCTTCTTCTAACCCGCCCACCTTAATTAAGTTAAGTGGGAGAGGAAGAGGGGTTGGTTTTACATTTTACAGTGGGGGCATGGTTTTCAGTGATTCATGTGGATCAGCAGTTACATGGACCAATGAAGGCATGGGTATAGCAGTTTAGGCGCATCTATCCTGCGTGGCATTTCCGCACAAGAGAGAAGAGAGTGACAGGGAAATTCACTCCTACCGCATGTCTGTGCGAAATCCGGTCCGAAATGAAAAAGTGTAGACCTGAGTAAAAACATGTTGCTTGTACTTGTACTTTGCCCTCACTTCCAAACTCTGGATCAGCACATTCAAGGACTGAACAAATAGATCTCCTAGTTTATTAGATCCCTTTGTTTGTTTATCACCTGAATAATTAGAAGTGCACTTAAAAGTTTAAAGGGAATTCCTCCTGGAATTTGTGTTCACAATAAGAGTTCCTAAAACAGCAATTTCAAATACATTTTTTTAAAGTAAAGAATTGATTTATTATGTGTATTATAGAAGAGATTTTCAGATTTTAGCAGGATGTCATATTGTCATATCTTGCAGGCAGATCCAGAGTTTGGAACCAAAAAATCGGCACATTGTCAAAACCACATCTAATTACAGGGGGATGCAGATATAAACTGGGCAGACAGAATCCAAGTTGACAAACAGGAGAAATTTCCATCACTATAATGTGGTGTGTATAGTACATAACTGTCAGAAGATTGTGGTCTGTTTATAGCATTATGGTTACTATGGTGCAGTCTGTATCATATGGAATCAATAGAATACAGTCTGTCCTGAATCACATTACATTATATATGGCATGTGCATAATGTGAACATAATATTATTTTGGTAAGTTAGTATAATTGTGTCAAATTATTGAAATAAATTATAATTAGTCATAATAACTGTATTTTAGTCTCCGTATAAAATATGTAATGTGACCGTAGTTACGTGACTGGTGGATATAATATGTGAGGATTGTGTTGTGGGTGTTATATGGGAGAGTGTGACAGGGTGATTTAATGGGCAGTGCCAGGGTGTGTAACATATATGTGACATCAATGTTACTGAGGGTATAATATATAATGTGGGAATAATGATGTGCATGTAGGAAGAGTGGTGGGACCACAGTGTGTAATATATTGGGAGAGTGCAGTATAGGCATATTTTACATTTTTGGTAGGTGAGAATATTTCTTTTATAGTGATAGGCACTGTGGGAAAGGCAGCATAAAGTCTTAATATGAAGATTGGAGAGTCTGCTGAAAACATACTGTCTGGTGTAGGGGATATTGCTGAATGTGTACTATGAACAATGGATTTGTTGCTGTAATAGGTGTGCTGGAGATATTGCTGTTATGATATGCACCTGGGTGTGGGTCAGATCCATATACAGTCACTTAATAATTTTATACCTTTTAAGTTTACATTTTCACTGAAATCAGAAAAGCTAAGTTGCTGAAAAATAGCTGATGCGCACTTTGGACAATTTAGCATGCTACTACGATATTAACAAGATGAAATATGTGTTGTGAAATGGTAATATTCATTTGTATTGTACTATCCTAGTGCAACCATTAGGGGGATTCAGGCCACGACTGTGTCTCTAATGCTGAATCACCTAACTGATATGAATTTTAAGCTGTCTTGTGCAGTCTGCAGCCTGTGCTACTCAACAGGGGACTTCCAATGGGCTAAATCACTGCTATCGCCACATTACTAAACTGTTGCAACAGAGATTTCTATTCCACTGAAATGAAAAACCTGCCAGAACTCAGGACACCTGGGAAGTGCATCTTATAGCCTGACCATTGGCTTAATTATCCAGTTCCAAAAGGTCCTAAGGAGGGGACAATTTCACCAAATATGGATGAAGGAACCCCTGTATGATTCGTAACTTTAACAAATGTCAGGAGTAGCAGTAAACCTAGACTGTAGCTAGTTGGGAACATTTACCAGACATGTTTCATTAACAGAGGTCCTATATGAGCAAGCATGCAGTGTCTGAAAGATTTATGATCAGTCAGCTTCTGAGAATTTCTTTGTTCTAAGCTGAAACAAAGGAAGGGTTAGTGAACATCCAATCCACTGTTTGTATCGTATAGTAGCTTACAGGTTTTAGTAAATCTAGATACAAGATTAACTCTAAGACGGCCCAGTGTTTGCCAGTAGGAAGAGCATATTTTTTCTGTAGAGCCTGAAATGAGAGCATATAAAAGGAGTAAGGGTGAATGGGGTGAATGGGTTAGTTGAAATCTTAGGGAGTGCTTCCTCCCAGCTCATCTTCTTTTATACCAGTTGGTGTGACCGAAGCATAGTACAGGGCCCCTGCCCATCACACCACCAGCAGCAAATTAGGTTGCACCCCTGCAGGTCACAACCAGGTAGGTTTAATCTCCTTTGGGCCTAGTCAGCCCTCACTCCTTCATCACTCTGTTTAAATTGGAAGGAGGATTGTAGGGTAGCCTGAATACATAGGTTGATATTAATACCAAGTACCTTGGACTTGGACTAATTCTATTTAAAATCAGAAAGGGACCGGACTGGGACTAAAAAGCAGCCCCGGCATTTAATGCACACAGGCCCACCTAGAGCTATCCACCAATGAGACTGCTGATAGTCATCCTCCTCATTTTCCTAGCCGGCAACCAGTCAGTGAATGGCTGTCAACACACTAATTGGTGAAATGCTCTTCAGCAGCACATGGTAGCGGCCAGTCACTCCAGTGGCCCATCTGGCATTTGCCAGAAGTGCCAGATAGCCAGTCAGGCCCTGGTTGAGGGGCATGCAATTTTGTGAATAAATCATCAGCAAAAAGTGCTAGTTTTAAAGACATATGGGTATATTTACTAAGCGGTGAGATAGCAGTGAGATTGAAAAGTGGGGATGTTGCCCATGGCAACCAATCAGATTCGAGATCACATTCTCCAAAGTGTAAAATGAAACTGGGCAACATCACCTCTTTCCAATCTCACTGCAATCTCACCGCTTAGTAAACATACCCCATAGACTCATGTTACAAGATGGAAATGATCAGGGATAAGGGACAACACCGAGGAATACCTGTGCATATGTTGAAAACATCTGCCTAAGAACCATTAACACGAACCCTGCCATAGGGGAATGTGTACAGGGTTTCCATGTGCTGCATGCAAACAAGGCCCAGACAGATGTGATTACATAAAAACATAGAAAGTTACGGCAGATAAGAGCCACATGGCCCATCCAGTCTGCACCATTGTGTATTTAAAACTATAGCAACCCGAATTTATTCGCTATTTTGTTTGAGACTCAGAATACCCTTATATTTATCCCAAGCATGCTTAAACTGTTCTGTAGTATTAGCCTCCACCACTTCTGATGGGAGGCTATTCCACTTATCCACTACCCTTTCAGTGAAATAATTATTTCGCAC
>JABWIB010002034.1:21352-42579 GCA_016617825.1 Platyplectrum ornatum | reverse complement strand
GTAACCAAGATCGTATCCACTTAACTATTTTTGTTTCCAATCCCAGGTTTTCTAGCTTGTTTAACAGTCATTGTGACTGTGATTGAAAATTGTCTTATTTTGGAATTTAAATTTAGTCTTTAACTCAAATTTATGATCTTTCATTTGCTGTTTTTCCTCTTATGAGGGAAAATTCAGGTGGACATATCTTTTACAACATATTTCATCTATTTTAGCGTCTATAGCAATTTATGCCTGCACTAAGGAATAGCATGAGCACACATTTCCCACTAACTCCCCATACACGATCTTACAGCGTAGCTGAAGTGCTTGTTACAGCTCTAGTGGGGGCATAAGGAGAACCCTCCATGTAGGGAGTGGTCTGCTACCTCCAGTGATTCTATTTTGTCTTCCTCCCGTGCACCCTAGTAAGATATTTGCAAGTGTAACACACATACACACACTGTGCTATAAAACAATATGCAATGAATTTTAGGTGAATGTTTTATTTGAATGCCTGTTAATGTGACGAATAATCTCAGTTAGATCATTAGTCACATTAATAAGCATTTTAATATATACACCAGTAAAGTTTATACCTTTTATTCAGTTGAGCCCAATGGAATGTGCTGCAGTTTGTTTTAAAATTCACTTTGTTTTTCTGTTAATTGATTTTAAAATTAATATATTTTATGAACTTGTGTATAGTTGAATTGCTCTACTCTTTAAATCTTGAGAAGCCAGACAAACACAGGCAATCATATGCTTTTAAGGACTGTCAGTTTGAGAAATTAGATTTGCTTTTTAGGGTACACTATATGGTACACCCCCTGTGTATTTTTCTCTAATTCTGGTCAATATATTGATGTTTTTTATATATGTTATTGACACTTTGATCTTGATTTAATTTGCACATTCATTTCATTAGTGTGTAGTGGATAATAATGAACAGACATTTCCTAGTTGCTTATTAAAGAAACAATAGTCTATCTACTACAAACGAAGAAACTTGGCAAAGTAAAAAAAAGTATTTTTCAAATGCAGATATTACGGAAATATTCATTCTTTAGCAAAGACATATCATTGGGTGGCCTTCTATTATAAGATGCTCTCTACTTTTCCTTGTGTGTGTGGCCTGGTTCTTTATATATAATACATTCTGTGTTTAAAAGACCACCCACTAAACATCCTTAAAATAATCTTGTGGTGTTTTTTTTTATAATAAATTGGGAGCTGCTTAGCTATCAATTTTCCATTGTGATTATTATTCTTATTAGTATTATTATTTTCGTCAACATTTATTTATTAACACCAGGCATACTTAGTTATACTGTACATTTGTTAAGTCAATAGTGGCCAACCCAAACAAACATTCTACAAAAAATATTGCAGATATCTAGTTTGCAATGAATAACAAAGCCCTTTTAAATTTGTATCATAATTGTAGTAACAGACAGAATTACAAGTGTAAATTATACCCCGTTCATATAGACTACCCTGGTAAACCTGTTTTTAACGAGCAGGGTTGTTAGCTGCGTATCTGAATTACCCTGGTAATTAACCCTGTTCACAGTGCTGGTAATTCACACACTACCCTGGTAATTCACAACCTAACCTGGTAAACACCATTCAAACTAAACCAGGGTAGTTAGTAGTAATTGTAGCACCGTTCACACTGAGCACACTACCGGGTAGTTCAGTCAACCCGGGAGGTTGACTGAATTACCCGGGTTATAGCCCTCTATGTGAACGGGGTATTACTTAGATGATAAATTACTGAGAATACAATTTAAAAAATGGTATCATAGCTATGGGCCTAATTTTTGCCAGGTGATGTTTCTGCTCTAAAAGCATGTAGTACATTTTCAAGACACAGCAATTATTATTTATTATAATAATAATACAAAAAAAATCATCATGGTACTGTGGTTGGGATCATCTTCTTACACTGCACTAGACAACGTACGATGGGCTGGGATTGATGATAATAACGGCAAAGCGGGGATAGGCATGCTAATTAACCCAGAGGGCGGGAAGTGGGTTTAATTGCTTTGTACGAAGAAGATCAGTGTGTAATATTTAGGGTAGCTGGTATGTGTTAGGGGAGGGAGAGGGGAGTGAACTCCCACCTCTCTTCCACTATCTTTCAGGCAGAGACAGACGTGCTACATTTGACACAATTGATACATTCTATTATACAGTTTTTATGGTCTCTCCTGTTTAGCTTTGGTGAAAAGCAGTTTGTATTGAGATGGGTTAAAACTTCTGATATTTTATTCTAACTGATACGTTTTTTGTTGGCAATTTTTATATATAGGCACCATATAGTATTTAAGATATGAAACTTTAATCATTTGAAGATTTTTAATATTTTACCTGTAACATATAGCCTTTTTACGTCATTTTTGAAGCACATGATTTAAAGTACTACAGTAAAAATGAAATATTTTGTAAGGCTTTTACTGAAAGCTAACTGTATCCTGGGGGACTGAAATGAATACATAGTTTAAAATGATGCCAGGTGTGGCCCTTTCTAGTGTTTTACTGTTTTTGTGCTGCCTTCTTGTTTATACCTCTGACATAATCAATGTGTTTTGTTAGCGCTTACTCCTGGCATGACTTGCAGAAATTCTTTTCTTTGGCTATACTGGCTTGGCCTAAACTGTGTCAGCTGCCTTAGAAGCATGTCACTCCAGACTTGGCTCTGTCTTGATGTCTGCGTGCTTTGCTTGGACATTCTTTTCTGCATTTTGTGACTAAATGTTGGCAGAGCATTTCCTATCCTGGGAGAAACCAAAAGTCAGACGGATGGTGGTGGGACTGAGGATGTAGTCTATGATACATACACAAACAAAAATAACATCATACTTTTACTAGTTAACGTCGGGACTTGCAGCATTGTAAGCATAGTGGCCAGAATCATCTGGCCAGTATGCTTACAGTGCAGCAAGTACCGACGACTTTCGGCATTGCAATATTGGTGAGAGTTTGGATAACCAGTTCTTTTCATATGACTTACTGAAAGCAGATGTAGCCAGTTCTCATTTACTAAAGATTCAATTTGACATTTAAAGAAGCTATGGTTTAATATACTCAAATACAATCTATAGATTTATGTATTATTTGGTGTAGCCGTTTTGGTAATACATATAAGTAGAAATAGAAGTTTGAGCAATTCTCAAGGTATCCCGGGAGAGTCTGCAAATCACCCGGGACTCAGGTGAGGCCCCAGTCATTACTATGGATAGGTGGGAATTGATAATGTTAAGTCCTGATGATAACTATTAAAAGTATGATGTTAGCATTCAGGGCGGGGCATCGGGTTTGTGTGTGTGTTGCATAGATTACACCCTCAGACCCACCACCATGCGTCAGACTTTTGGTTTCTCCTATAATCTACAATACATGCATTATACTGTGTATATAATGGCATGTCAGGCTTGCTATATTCTATCTATTTGCACTTCTGTTATATCTTGCATTTCTGGTAAGGAAAGGAGTGGACTAACATAGTCAATGTACAGTAAAGGTGTGTTTCTGCAAATCAACCCAATTCAGACCCAAAGCCATTAGCATATATAAGCTTGTTAATGAGTTAACATTTGTATCAATCTAAGTCCAAGGCCTCTATTTACTAAACTGCAGGAATTTGAATGTGGAAATGTTGCCCACAGAAATCAGATTTAAGCTGACAGGTTTTCCATACCTGCAGTTTGGAAATATAGGCCCAGGAAGGTACTGGTGGCCACAAATTCGAAGCTCTTTGACAAACTTTAAACAATCATTACAATAAATATACGCTGAATATGAGTCTTTTTTTTTTTTACTACAAAGCAATACAAATTAATTTAGCTGTCTAGGTCACAACATTACAAACTTGCATATTAGCAGATGTCATTTTAATGATCTAATTTCAAGCAGCTTCTGTAGGTGCAATAACTTTACTCACCTTTTGTTTATTATGCTTTTATGACTGGTGCCATACAAGATACAGAAGTCTAAGGGGTATATTTACTAAGCGGTGAGATCATAGTGAGATTGAAAAGTGGGGATGTTGCCCATAGCAACCAATCAGATTCGAGCTCACATTCTCCAGTAGCTTAAATCTGATTCAATGGTATTCCAATATCTAATAGGGGTGGTGATATCTAAGAACCCAATAAGACTGTACTCTTAATTATGTCACAACGGTTAAGTTAATAAAACACAATGTTTTTATTAGAAATACATTAAAATAATGGGAGATTCTTTGTACAGCAAAATATTTGTTAAAAATGATAGAAAGGGAAGAAATTTACAATTCTAGGAAGGGAGGTATACATTTATCAAACATGTAAATATACTTATACATATACTTTTGGGAAAGGCAAAATTAATTTTTTTTTCTTACAGCAAATTCATTTTACTTTTATTGGTTGGCTTTTTTTGCTTCTCTAAACACAAAATGTAACAATCGCACAGACAAAAATATTTCAAGCTATTCATTTTACAGATTTGGCCTACAACAAAAGCAATAATCTTGTAATCTGGAAAGGGTTTGTGTGTTCTTTTGCTTGGATATTACAACTTCTGGCTTGCTGTCTTTTTAAAATGACAGTTCTATTACCAACTGTCAATGCAATACAGAATTTCACATTACTGTATAAACAAAGATTTGGTATATTTTATATTGTGTTAAATTCCATATTCTAGACTTCTCTGTTTAGCATGCTATTTTGCTGTTTTTCTCCTTAACTGTTTGCTTATGTTGCATTTGTATCCATGTGATTGTTTTTACATGGAATTTAGCATGTGCAAAAATATGTCCTAACCTGATTGAGCTGCAGTAAGTATAGCAATAATGAGAAAACTTGAATACCACAACAATATACTGTTTTATGTATGTTCTGTATTAATGGTAATTTATAAACTATCTACTATCATTGAAGTTCACATGGGTAAAAAGGCAGATAACTTTACATATTAAAGCAAAATTGATGTAATATGAGGGCACCCCTAACCTACACGCGCATAGAGACTTATGGTGGGACTGTAGAAAACACAGTTGATTTCTCAAACATACGGATGTCCTAAACAGAACTGGACTGAAGTAAATATAGCAGTAGTAAGACTGTTTTAGTGCCACAAGATGAAAGTGCACTCTCACTCTTACAAGCATACTTACATGCATTTGGAGTAAATTAAGATTCATAGGCCTAAATTTACTAAGCAGGGAATTTGCAGGGAGATTGAAGAGTGGGGGTGTTGCCAATGGAAACCAATCAGATTCATGCTCTCTGTTTTTAACATACTGGAGAATGTAAGCTTGAATCTGATTGGTTGCTATGGGCAACATCCCCAATCTTCCTGCTTAGTAAGTTTAGGCAATAGTCCTTACCCTAAGTTTGTGCAGAAAAAAGACATAAGTTCAATATAACAAAAAACATCCTTTAGATGCAGTATTATAAGTGATAAAGTGTTCCAATAAATCTGCTGTACAATACAAGTATTGATTGACAGAATTAAACAAGTTATAGTAAAATATGCTTTATTATCCCTTTAATATTTGGAGCTTAAATAATAATTGAAAGATTTTCTAGCATTTTGGACGTATTGAAATACTATTTCAATTTGAAACACAGCTTCTAAAAGGTTTTTGATTTGTTACCCAGGATAAATGCACATCAGGGGGCAAAGTTTGCTATGGCTCCTGATGCTTGGGATAGGTTTGTATGGCTGGTGCCCGTTGCAGCCCTAGGGCTAGCAAGAAGTGTTTGGCAATCATACATCACTATGGTATAGGAGAGTACACATGTAGTCAATACAGAAAACTGAACTAATATAAATAACCAATGGGACCCAGTGTGGACAATATCAGAAAGGATAGGGGATAGACAAATCAAGGGCTAGGACCAAACTGGAGACAATGAAACAGGACCTGGGCCTAAATTTACTAAGCAGGGAGATGAGAGAGATAAAAGTGGCCCATAGCAACCAATCAGATTCCAGCTCAGATTCTCCAGTTTGTAAAATCAACTTGAAACTGATTGGTTGCTATGGGCAACATCCTCACTTTTTAATCTCCTTGCTTAGTAAATTTTGGCCCTAGAAACAAGAATTCTGTCCAGAGAAAAAGAAGGACAAATGCAGAACAATATGATTGCTACTGGGTAGCTGGTACACAGGGAAGTAAGTACAGATATCAGGGTAAAAATATACATAAATGGGTATGTCATGAGTAGAAATGATTCAGGCTACTAACAAGAATAATACAGAGAAGAGTCTAGATAATACACACTAGCTAAGGGTGAGCTGGAAGCCAAAGGATGGTCAGAAACAGGAAGGATTCGGCAGAAAGAGATTGGAGCACCTATATAAATAAGTGCAGACCAGAATAGACAAAATAACAAAGTGGTAGAAAGGCAGGACTGATAAAAAATACAATGCAGACAATAAAATAGTAGGAAAAGAGAAAAAACATTGGTAGGTCTGATTCTTAGGTCCCAGCTGGGACCTATAAATCACACTAGCACCTGTAGTAGATACTTTATGCTTTTTACCCAGCAACCTGTTACCCACAGTCAAGATTCATGTCATTCAGGTTTCTGTGAGAGCATTGTCCAAGCAGCCAGGAGACACATTTTGCTATTTTTATCACTCAAAATGGTTGTTAGATCGCACTCAGCATGCACAGAACCAGTATGGACTGTCATATGGACCTTTTTCCATATGATACCATTCCATAAATAGAAATATGTGCGTAGGGCTAAAACAGTATAATATCAGAATCTGGTCCGATGTCTTAATATATTATATTACAATATATAGCATAATACCACAATTTATTTAAAAAATAGTGACCGTTTAGAAAGAGCTGTGCTGTCATAAATATACATCTATTTTAGTGCTTAGTATAGGAGGAGCTCATTTAATCCTCATGAGTGAATGAATTTATTAATAAACAGGTTTAAAGTTGCACAGTGCTTAGATGTTTGAAAAACTAGCTCATATCATCCACTTAATGATTTTTGTTCTGAATACTGTTCCCTTATTTCAGGGAGATATTGTTTCAGTCCTGACCTTATTAGGGGTTTCAGTCTAGGCTCTAATAAACTCTTGCATTGGAGGCGCATATGTGTTAGACAAAGTACTCCACTCTTGAGCTTTTCAAGAATTATGGGTTACAGAAAGAAGAAAGGGGAGACAACAAAAGTGGTACATCGGAGGGGAGGAAAATTTAAATACAACACAAAAATACACAACAATGACATAAGAGTAAAAAGCAAGGGACAGCTACAGTATTGCAGACAAAGGACTGGATCCAGACTTGGGTACTATTGAACTTACAAGTGAGTGTGGAAAACCGTGTTGAATTGCAGGGGAGTTACATTTCATTAGTTGCAAACAGTATTAGAGTTTAGAGATGATGTTTCCTAGCCCAAGTCTAATAACAGTGTAACAGTAATGCTGGTCAGTATCTGTGTGAAAAATGTTAAATTCTCCCTGCATGCAAACACTCACATCACATTTTGCCTCCCCTGCAATTCAACTTGGTTTTGCACACTCGCTTGTAAGTTCAATAGTATGTAAGTCTGGATCTCACCTAATGTGAATATCAAAGCACATGCTGCACATTTAGGATGAATGGTATAGGAGCCACATCAGGAGCTGATGTAGCAAAAGACATACCAGAATCTGTGGCATGATACTACTGCCAAGCAAACCATATAAGGATCGAGGAGGAGGAACAGTACAGTATCCATAAGGAAATAGAACTGCGGTTTAGAGATAATTTTCAGAAACAATGTCTGGTTCAGCACTTTACCAATCCCGAGCAATTGCTGCCCTGGTATATATTTTTTAACAGATTTTTATATAGTGGCATCAGATTACATAGCACTTTACAATTTCAACAATCAATTGAATGGGTGGGGAAGAGGAGTGGACATACACATCTGACCAAGTCGTTATCTGCAGGGCCGCCAAGAGAAATTTTGGGCCCCGGTACAGCAACTTCTTGGGGCCCCCTCATATTTAATAAGCACTATTTTTTCCATCCATGTTTTCACACCACTGGGGGCATGCCTGTTTTCCCTTGAATGTATACCTATAAGTTTGAAAGCACTAGACCTACAGAGCCAACAGTACATTATATGTGTGTTTACCTCTCATGGGGAGGAATATGTTCAAGCAGGATACATTGTAAATCATTAAGGTCATGCTTGAGCAGAGTCCAGTGACTGGCTTCAGGCTTCTCTTTATTACTCATGCCTTGAGAAATCACTTGTAAGCGAAACCTGTGTCGGCATTAGGCTCCTCTCCTACTATGTTGACTATATAAATTCTTTTTAAAATAATTACACAGCACCTTGCACTAATAAAACAAACCGGATACACTTCGAAAGGAGTGACATATAAGAATGAATATGTTTACATATTATGTGCACTTGTACTTCGAGTTATAATGCAATAATAATAAAAGTTTACAAAGCATATGCACTTTTCCGCCGGTGATGTGCAATATTAATTGGTAGAATAACCCTGTGGTGAACGTACAAAAGAAATAAATAAAATATGGAGTTCTTTTATGTCTCCTTCCCCCCTCTCTCAACGGTCCTGGTTATCTGAGGTGGTATAGATTGTTTAGTGTAGAAAAATGTAAAAGGGACAATTCGGGGAGGGGTTTAAAGTTAAGCGAAATACCCTATTAGCAAAATTGTAAACCTCTTGCCTGAAGACAGGGTAGGTAGTCCCAACACATCCACAATGACACCAAGAGAATTTAGTGTTATAGTTTATATGGAATGTAATTAATCCTTTTTAAGAGTTTAACGAACATTTCAGAACGCTTTACACATCTGGAGAATTTAAAAGACAAATCAGAAACTTTTTCCCAGTTTTTTTTTGTCAGCTTCACTGTCTCGTAGGGAATCCAGAGGGGCCCCTAAAGCAGCCTGAGTGAACACTCAGTAGAGGGAAGATTATATTGAGCCCGTACATTGTCAAAAGGTAAAAGCATTGTACCAGATATAAGCTCAGAAAGTGTCCAAATACCCTACTATCTCAACCAGCTGCACCCCAGTCAGGGATTAACTTCAGTATTGAAAGAGGAATAAATTATTTGTGGGAAGAGTTGTCCTAGATAGAGATCTTACTATCCCAAACCTGGGGGTATCTCGAGGATAACATGGGTATTATTATTATTATTATTATTATATGCCCTTATTTATAGGTATGCCACATGTGATTATTTATTATATACACTATGGGGTATATTTACTAAGCTGCGAGTTTGCAGTGAGATTGGAAAGTGGAGATGTTGCCCATGGCAACCAATCAGATTCGAGTTCACATTCTTCAGTGTGTAAAATGAAACTGAAAGCTTGAATCTGATTGGTTGCCATGGGCAACATCTCCACTTTCCAATCTCACTGCAAACTTGCGGCTTAGTAAATATACCCCTATGTATCAATATGTAAGCTTTTAATTGGTCACCCGATAAGATTAGAAGAAAGGAAGTTTCACAACCAGCAGAGGAAAGGCTTCTTTACAGTAATGGCAGTGAGGATATGGAATTTATTGCCTGAGAAGGTTGTGATGGCAAAATCAATAGATGAATTCAAGAGGGGGTTAGACAAATTTTTAGAGGTAAAAGGTATTCAGGGTTATGACTGGTAAATTATTTTGTATCTTAATCAGGAGGGAGCTCTTATATATTTAAACTGGATTAATTTCAATTATAAAATTTAGGATCGCAGGAGATCCCATAGGTTGAACTTGATGGACTGACGTCTTTTTTCAACCTCAACTACTATGTTACTATGTTAATTATGTAATAGCACAGGGGGTACTATTTGCAGTTTCAGATGCATTAACAGTGTTTATAAGTTTCATGATTAATACTAATGATACCTATTAAAATACAATAACGACTAAAGAATATATAATTGAATTCTATTATGTTTGGATTATAAAGATTTTTTTCTATAGTGACTGATTAAGTTTGTTGTAAATTGCTCCAGCATTCCCAAAGTTATGCTGCATACACCTGCAAACACACATACATACATACATACATACATACATACATACATACATGCATACATTTTATATATAGATAGTAAGTATATATATTTTTAACTATAACTTTAAATAAAAAAACTCCTGCAAATTCATTTTCTATTGCTTTAAATTATGTAGTAACTTTAGTTGGTGTTATAATATGGTTGTAGTGCTGTACATTCTTGCATAGTCATATGCAATGCCAATAACTCATATTTGTACACTGTACTATATCCATTTTCATTTATTTGCCTATAACATTATTAGCAAAACTGCTAAAGCCAATGTTTCCTAGGTGTGCCTCGTGTAATTTTAATTTGAAATCCCATTGCTGTGTATGAGTTTCTGTTAGAATGTGTTGGTAGTGTACCCAATTGCAGCCAAAGTCAACTGGCACGGATACCAGCAATCCTGAAACAAGGTTGTCACTTTTAGTATGACAAACCTGATCAGAGAAAGCTGCTACCTGTAGAACAAAATAATTGCTGCTTAGTAAAAAAGAAATTTGAAACAAATTTTCTCTGTGACAAGCAGTGTAAATAAACAGCCCCTAATAGTTTACATTCATTAGCTTTTTCCACATAAAATAATAGTTGTTCTTTTCAAGGATCATTATGAAGATTGTGGTTCATGGCCTATATGAAATGAAGCTGCTTCGGTGCTATTTCATTCGGCTTTGTAACAACACAGTCCTGTTATTTTAATATGATTTTTCAGTTATAAAAAATGACCAGAATTGGATGGAATTACAAGACCAAATTAACTCTTTCATAACTAATTCATGTTTTTAATTTTTTTTAACCAGAGCATGAAGTCCTGGAATGAGAAAAAATGTTGTATTGGTTAAATTTAAACCACTATCCTGAAATGGACACGTTCTTTTGTTCATACTTTTGTTATTGCCGTTTTTTTCCTTTAAACTCTATCCATGTTGGGTAATTTCTTGTTTTCCCTCAGATATCAAGTTTTCATGCCATTCATTTATATTGTACTGTGTTCTGTGCAGTTGTGCATGTTTTTATAATCAGTAATGTTTTTAATCAAGCAACTATTATGCTAATTGCAGGATTATGTTAATTGCAATAGACTTTTGGAATGGTATATTTTGGCGGATCCAATTCCTTGGGTATAGAGAAGATGTTAACAAATGTCGGACTGGCTCCACTGTGCTGCCTTCATAATGCTGGCTCACCTGAAGTCCTAATTTCTAAAATCTACATATGGGTAGAGTATGTCCTGTGAGTGAAACTCCTCCATAGTGTACTAAAAGGTACAGTGGGATTCTAAATTCCATATGTGCAAGCATGTTGTCAGTACAGTGTTAAAGTTAAATTAATAATATAAATAAATAAAAAAATACAATTGTAAAATGATCCATCTTTAAAAAGTAGATATAACTATGCATTCAAAGCATTATGTGGGAAAAGCCAAGTCTGTGCACCAATATGTCAGGAAGTCACATGTAAGTCTATTCGTGACATCATCTTGGTACTGCCTCTAGCTAGAAAAAGAAATTTCCGGCCTTTGAGAGACACATACATTTGAACCCACTCAGACACACTCATACATTCAAACACACAGTCACAGACATGCCTTATCTCATTTCCTCATTGCCATAATTCTACACTTGGGATGGACTAAGATTATTCCAGTTTCAACACCATAAAGGAAGATTGTGGTGACAGTTTAGCCATGCCCTTATTGTACAATTTAAATACTTTCCCCGGCCACTGGGCATTATGCATGGAAGATTGTCATATCCCGCCTTCAGAAAACATTCAATCGCATAATCCAGAATCTTTCATAATATGCTCTGTTACATAAACATCATGTGCACACATGCTGTATGCTATAAAACAGGGGTACTAGTACCACTAGAGGAACATAAACCTCTTTGTAATAGGTACTACCACTGGCAACCGCTGGTGTAGAGTATGGCAGTTACTGCTATGCAGTGCATATTGTATTGTGGTGAACACTATGGTATATTAACTGGTGACTGGGATGCAGTCTGTACCAGACTTCAGCGTGGGTATTTATAAGTGGGGGTATGGAGGGGAATATTTATCACAAAATCACTGGTCCGGAGTTGCAGGGCTTATACAAGGGACAGAGCATAGAGGGGTATACCAATATTCAGATATGTGCACTCATGCTAATAGCATTCTAGACTGTAGCTGTCCATCCCTATCGCAATGGAAATATTTTTATTATGTTTTTAACATCTTTGACTTATTTTGTCTATTTAGCTTTCCTAAAAAAGTTAGATGCAACAAGCATGTGTCATCGGATTTCCTGCTTCTGTACTTGGAGCTCCAAAATTCATGTAATGCATTTTAACTATATTTAGTAAAATTGTTACATGAACATGCTAATGATTTGTCCATTAATCATTACACTGCAACTATAAAAACATACCGGTTGGATAATGTTGAGCTTGGTTGAGAATTTAAGACCAGATCCAGATCTAAAAATAAGAGAGAAAATTACACCTGGGCAAAACCATGTTAAATATCTGGGAAAGTAAAGTAATGTTACTCTTTGTATGCAGGGAGAATACTTTGCTTTAGCTTACTGCACACAGATATTGCCTAGAATTACTTCTACTGTTTGCAACAGAAATTTACCTCCCCTGCAGCTCAACTTGGTTTTGTCCAGGTGTAACTTTCCTCTCTTATTTTAAAGTCTGGATCTGGTCCTTGAACTCTAAGCCCCAACAGAGCAATGCAGGTGGAAATAAATACATTTTTATCTTACATCACAATATATTATATAAATATGATATAATATATATATAAAGCTATTATATAAATAAAAGCGACTAATTATTTCTCTATATACTATTATAGACATTTACGGTAGACATAACCTTCTATGTAAAATTTGCTACCAATCTTATACTGTCTCCAATTTAGATATATGAGATAAATGACTACCAGGTACACATGGGCTTTTGAGTTTCATACATGCAGGTGTCAAATGTGTCTACAAGTAGCCTTAAGAATAGAGTTGTTTCCCATATAGCACTCAAAGGACATCATTAGTTGTATAGTTACTGGTTTAATTGCCACATAATGCCTATGGCTTACCTAAATATTTTTATACTTATCATTTTACATATGTACAAAATTTTAATGCAGGCTGCTTGTATATTGTATATCATAAAAGGTTTGGCTTGGTTTTCAACAAAGTATTTCATATACTTATGTGCACTATAATGTCAAAAACTATATTATTGCTATAGCTAATTGTTTATACAATGTTATTTATTGCTTGCATGTTATTATGCTCTCTATTCTCTTTGACTTTAAACTTATTAGAAAAATAACCCTTGCTTTTTCAGTCATATGACAAGTATTTCCTGTCACTTCATTTTGATCTGTTTTACTAGTAGCCTGCATATAGGTTTCCATTAAGTAATTTCATACTTTTTTCAGGCCTGGAGCCACAGGGAAATGTATTAAGCATACAATTTTACTTTTAACTAAAATACAGTATTCAGCTTCTTTAAATGTCTATTTCACTGTGCTATACTTAAGCCAGATCTTTACATGAACTAACCAGACTCATACAATTACTTTCCGTACATGCCCCTGTGTTTATTTGCTTATGATACAGTGGGCATCTGTTTTCTGCTTTGTGCCACCTCACACATACTGTAGTTTAGCTACATTGTAAAATTCCAAGTTAAGGAAAAATGTAAGCTATGCTAAAAAAAAAAGTTAACTATATTATTCTGGCTGTAAATGTGGTTAAATAATCTAATACAACCGGCAGTATAAAAGAGACAGTCTTACCTTATGCAGAATGTAGAAATTGTCTATTGTCCAGTTTCTGTTTACAGATCTGTGCACAGGTCATCACCAAGTCCACTCACATTGGAGCTGCCTATTTCCAAGCTGTAAGCATTAACACAGCCTGAACACTGTCTGATCCGCCAGCTCTGTAAAGGAATGCAGTTTTCCCTTAAACAATGTTTATATGATAGATTTTTAACTTTTTTTTTGTACTTTTTATACTGAGCTCAGTTGAATTATATTCTGGCTACCGAAATATGGTGTATCGTCTGATTCATTTCCAGGAGAAAATCATTTCTTTGTTTCCCAGCAGTAAGACACTCTTTTTGAGAAGTGGAAGGGGAATTGGATTTTCATTCATCTGATCCCATGTGTTAAATTAAGGAAGGCTATGACATTTATCTTGGCAGTGTCTATATACTGGGGTTGGATCGTGTGGCTTGGAAAAAGCATTCCTAAGTGTTTCTAATTAATAAATCAAAATTATTTATATATCTTGCTAAAATATGACACTGAGGTTATATTATCTCCATCTGTTTATTAGTCTATCCTTTTACTTTTTTACTCCTCCTTCGTTTTTTTAATTGTGTATCTATGTACTTAGCACTTGAGTGTGTCCAATGCAAGCAAAACATATTTCCATAATAGTACTGCTTTAAGTGGACAGATCCTGAAGCGTTATTTTTTGCATAACTGCATGGTGTCTTCGCGCTGTAATAAGCAATATCATGGTTGTCCCTGAATCACCAAGGAGTTATTAATTAGGTTTTCACACTGGAGTGCTTGCTTTTGAACTGGCTACCTATTCTTGTCACAACACTACTCCTGGAACATTTTTTTTTAAACTATTATTGTTGGCATAAACATTTTGTGTCCCCAGTCTCACAATAACTAACCTCACTATTACTGACCTCACTATGTATGCTTCTTTGTTATTTTTATTACAGATGGAGAAACCTTTCTATACCCATAACTTCTCAAGGATTTTAATCTCTTTTGTACCACAACCATATATTAATATCCTTATACCATTGTCAATTATTAAAAAAATGATAATGCATATTAATGCTAGGTTAAGCTAGGTACACACTGATGTTTTATTTTATACCTTTTCAGATCTGTAGTAATGATTCTAGCCTTGACCTGTTTAAGAATGTTCCCACCTACACACTGCTCTCTAGTTTCTAGTGGATCATTTCACAAACTCTTCAAATAAATATTTGCTGTAATGACATGTTTCTCCACAATGTGGCTCTATGCAGAAATATGAATGGGAATAAAGTGTCACTACACATTGAAGTTTCCTACAGATTTTGGGACTTTATTAAGTATGTAAAAATAGGATCTCCTAAAAATCAAGATGATGAAATGCAATTTCAGATAATTCTGCAGCATCATTTGAAAGTACATATTGGAAAAATGTTGGTGCAATTAAATGATTTTTTTTATCTTACATCACAATATATTGCTATTATATTAATAAAAGCGACTAATTATTTCTCTATATACTATTATAGACATTTACGGTAGACATAACCTTCTATGTAAAATTTGCTACCAATCTTATACTGTCTCCATTTAGATATATGAGATAAATGACTACCAGGTACACACAGGCTTTTGAGTTTCATATATGCAGGCGTCAAATGTGTCTGCAAGTAGCCTTAAGAATAGAGTTGTTTCCCAAATAGCACTCAAAGGACATCATTAGTTGTATAGTTATTGGTTTAATATTTTCCTTTTTTTTCCATCTGATGATAAATGCCACATAATGCCTATGGCTTACCTAAATATTTTTATACTTATCATTTTACATATGTACAAAACTTTAATGCAGGCTGCTTGTATATTGTATCATAAAAGGTTTGGTTTGGTTTTAAACAAAGTATTTAATATACTTATGTGCACTATAATGCAAAAACAATATTATTGCTATAGCTAATTGTTTATACAATGTTATTTATTGCTTGCATGTTATTATGCTCTCTATTCTCTAAAAATGTTGGTGCAATTAAATGATTATCATGTGATTGGAACAATAATTGTGAGATAACCATCTAGTGTGTACCCTGCTTTACTTTGCAATAAAATTGTCTGTGATCTTAAGCTTCTGCTGTTTGGGAGAAAAATTGTAGTTTTCTATCCAACTCACTATTCCTTGTAGTAACCTATCAAAAGGTTTTTGATGACCATGGGCTGAGGCTCATCTAAAACATTTAGTTGCATCTTCATCTCTGCTCATTAACTTTTTGGCCAAATGCAGTACCATTCTGTATCTTGTGCTGGAACAGGTAAGCATTGATGGATATATTTCTACAAGCTTATGTTGAACAGATGAAAGAAAAGCTGGCTGCCAATTTCTACCATTTTAACTTTGACCTCATTTCTTTATGAATTAAAGTGGATATTTAGAAGAGAATGATATTCAAGCATTCCATTACAAGATGCCTACCCTTTATATCCATCCTATTCTCTAGAGCATAGGGGCCAATTCAGGTTATACAATTATATATTCCTCCAGAAGTAATGGCTCTATCTTCCATAAAATCAAGTTGGAATTTAGGGTTTCACCCCCATATTCGATCCTGAATCAAATCACTTGATGTATATAACTATTTTTGCATTACTGGATGCAGCTCCGATTTTAGCATGTATTAAACTGTCAGTTAGTCAATAATTGTATTATTAAGTCTATAGTCAATAAATTACAATTACCTACTACTGTGGGATCGTCCAATAATTCTTACTTCTGTGGATGGTAACAAGATCCACAACAGTTCTGTGTACAGACACACTAAAATCCCACTGCAAGTAGGATTTCTACACAAAGATTGGATTTCCTTTCTGATTCTTCCACAATGTACAAATTCTGTTATTCTTGGATTATTCTTTCTTGGAAGACCCCTTGTGTTAACAAATGTCTGTAACATGTAACTTTATGTTCTAAAGCTTCCATTAACTTTTCACAGGCTGGAAGTTAATCTTTACCTTTTGTCTGTGAATCTTTCATAGTTTAAATCTATTAAAATGTTAAAGTTTATTAAAGCCTCATCATTATTATGGTGTTAACATTGTGTTCTATGGAATAGAGACAATGGGGGTATATTTATTAACCAGTGAGATTGAAAAGTATTTATTAACCAGTGAGATTGAAAAGTGGGGTGTTGCCCATAGCCAGGGCCGGCGCTAGGTCTGCGGGCGCCCTAGGCAGACCTAGCACTGTGCCTCCCTGTCGGCAAATGACGCCGCATTGTTACGTCATCACGACACGCCGATAAGTCATGTCACTTTAAAACCACTGAGGAGGGCGGCGGATTAGTGATGTCCGCCCTCCCGATTTATAAATTTTTTTTCTTTTTTTCTTTTCGTTTTACGTTTTTTCCCCCTCCGCTTCCGCCCCACTAGGCCGCGCCAACCCTGCTCATAGCAACAAGTCAAATTTGAGTTCACATTCTCCAGTATGTAAAATGAAAATGAACTTTCCAATCTGCAATCTCTCCGCTTAGTAAATATACCCCAATGGTAGAGAATCACAAGTGAGAGCACAAAGGAAAGATACTACAATGTGAGATGGAAAGAGGCAGATGGGAATTACCACAGAGAGAGTTAAGCAATACAAAACTGGAACAAGCACACAACAATCACCCACAGATAAATGGAGGTTAGGTAAGGAATTTTGGGAGCAAAAGGATACACATGAAAAATGACTAACATAATAGTAATGGCCACACTGGACTGCACTCAGCTGTGGCAAAAACTACTAAAGAACAGAAAAAAGCAGGTGAGTGCATAGTTAATAGACACTAAAAAGGGACTGCTGATAAGTCATTGGCCAGCAGTCCTCCAACTTTCTATTGACTATTGACCTGGCTATGATTGACAGTCAGGATGGCCATAAATATTTCAGAGGAACGTCTTAAGCTTGGCCTGGAGACAGCATGCTGCATGGAAATTGTTTGGAAAACACAGGCAACACATTGTAACAAATCTTGGAACCTCTACCTCAGTGTCCACATTTTACTTTTTCCTGTAAATCTTCCCTTTCTGGTGAGGAATAAGGATAATCACCTTAGTTTTGGGTCAATGGCATTTCAGAAAAAAACTGATAGTTCCTACCCTTTATGAATTAATTGTTAGAACATATCCGAGGTGTCCATAAATTTTCTAATTTTCTTTGGGGTGATTATAATCTTATGATGATCTGATCCAATGACTCCATTTGTTTTCTACAATGCCTCTGCTGTTTTCCAGGAAATTAAATTTTCTCTAAGGACCTCACAGAGAGTATAAGCCATTCAGTGCTTTATTTGTTTTGCTAATTATTATTGCCAGTTCATTCTAAACATCTCTTGCTTAGTTGTTCCCATCATCGCTTCAACTCTCAAATGAGCATAGACCTGGCTTCGACCGGCATTAAAAATGTCTGCTCCTGTACTTTGTAAAACTGATATTTCATTAGTTTGATAGGAAATTCTACCGCTGTGGTTGTTTTGTTTAAAAACAAATTATGGGATGAGGAACTACTAATTGTTCCCCACAACTAAAATTTTAATTATGTGATGTTTTACTATCTTCCATTATGGAAGCTTAGTTTTGGTTGACCATCTGTCCCATGAATGAGACGCACAGGTGTACAGGAAGTTGGCCTGGGAAAACGTGTAGGCAACTCAAACCTGCTTTTGAAGAGCTGATAGTAAATTTATTTGCTGTGCTTCTACTTCAGATTTGAGCCTATATCAAAATATGTATTAGTAGTGACCATCGTCTATTTGGATACACAGACTACACATCTACCCTTTATCTTAGATTTGTAACTATACCAGAAATTATCATACATTAAATAGCAATGATTGGGATAAGGAGAGAGAGGGAGAAGAAAGTGTTACCCTAAAGTGCCGTTTATTTTTTTCTTTGTTGATTTAGGCTAAGGATCAGTACGCTAAGGATCAATACTTACCAGTCATTTAATTTAAAAGAAAAAAAAAACATGCTTATTACGACCAACAATGTAGCAAACACACTTCCCCTAGATAGCATCTCCATAGATCATTGCGAATCTTCTGCAAGATGTTGATAACTGAAGTTTCATGTTGTTACTAGCCTGGGCAAAACGGTTAACATACTGATTGGTGAGCAGGAATGGTAGCAATCAAGGGTAGGTGAGCTGAAGGAAAAAAAACACCACTTTAACACATTTGGGGACACTTTCTCAAAAATCTTGTTGTTTACCAACTCAAGGGCTGAATATATCTGGTGGAGGTTTGTTAATTAAGCAGCAGATTGTAGCCTGTACAAATGAGTCCATACAATTCAGCTTCAAAAAAAATTATTAGTAGTACTGGAAGAATGACATCATGTGGAGGCTGCATGATTTCTAGATACTATTTACGCCAGTCATAAAAAATTATAAATGATATAGATAGATGTATATGATGATAATGATGTATTATTGGCACTGCCCTCTTTTTTACATAATATATACAGGAAGACATAGTTTTTGTATTTGGAGATAATTATGACCATTATCATTACTTTACCCTGAGTTTCACAGTAGCCTGAATTTTCAATTTTGGGTTTGGTATTGTTTATTTTATTTCTAAGTAACACAGTTCTAATGCAGAAACACATGACACTTTTTTTAAACTAATAACTGCTGTGTATTTAAAATAACCAAATAGTTTGCAAACTTTATGTATGTATAGTATATTTAAAAAAAAACTCTTTTATATTAATAAATACAGATGGCAGTTATTGACATGTGGGCCTATCAATGGCAGTTATTGACATGTAGGCCTATCATTTGTAATCCCTTCTAGACTAATGCGATAGGTATATATTTATTTGTTTTGCAATATTGCTTTTAATAAATGCTCTTGTTTTATAGTACTATAAAGTGCTTGGAATGTGAGCTGAAATCTTGCATCTTCATTGCACATATTACACAGATTCGTTTGGGTGATTTTAATCTTTTGTAGTAACACAATTGATCTGATTCGAGTAAGGAGCAACAAGAAAACCCTCTTCTACTTAGGTCCAGGTCCTGTACTTTTGGTGTGGCTGTTAGCTCCAAATCACACCAAAAATGTCTATACATGAATGTCTTACTGAACTCTGTGGAGAGTCTGTAAAACGTCTAGTACAAATTACTTACCAGGTTCCTGTCAAGAAAAAGTGGACTAAGCTAGCCAACAATGTTACCTTAGACCTGTGGTTTTGAAACTATGGTTCCTGGCCCAAAGTTCTTGTAGACGTTCACAATTCTTTCCAACATCTCTCTTTCACCAGTTTTCATGACTAGTAATGTCTGATCTTTTTTCTTCTTTTTTTTTTTTAAATGTAAGCCTACCATATTTTTTTACAAAGAGAAACATGTAGTACAGTAAGTATTCCAGTGCTCCCACTGATTAGCAGTGTTTAAGACTGAACAAATATAAATAATTTTGACAGCCTTCAAGACCAAAAAATGTCTAGAAAAATAACTTGTCCACAAAAAAGTGGTAAATGTAGAAGCAAGAACAAGAATACAGTTATTAATAGTAAATAACTAAAGCAATTTGGGGGATTTTTTAAATCTAAAATCATACAAAAACCATTTCTATCTTGTTTATATTGTTTTATATTTGACTTAAAGCATTTGAAAAAATATCTGTTTGAGGCTTAAGACTGTCCTATGGGATGTAAGGGGGATTAATAAATGGTCTCTGCTGTAAGTAACTACACCCATAAAGTCTCTCTAAACAGGTTATCTGCAGACATATACATAACCGCAAACAAAACCATAGGTTCTAATTCTTACAGAATTAACAATACAGCACTGTTGTAAATATTAGTGACTTCCATAATTGAAGTCCTAAACTCACAATATATAAGCCTAGTGTTGGTAACAGGAAAATGCTGCCATCTAGCCATTTTGCACAGGGGTTGGAACTGGTCCAGATAATAATAAAAGGTCTTCTATTTTTAAACCCTCAGGCTTAATAAAAACCCTTTGTATGAGTGACTCTGAAGTATACACAGCAGACATTGGGGGGTATTTACTAAGGGTCGAATTGAGGATTGCAATTTATGTGCTCGAATTTTGGTCTGAATTCGCCCTCTTTGTATTTACTAAGGCCTGATTTTGTGAAAAATCGCATGTCCGAATGAATTCGCGTCCGAAAGATCGTTCGAATTACAGCCTCGATTTGCAAATCGAATTTGCCCTATCTCCGCCGTTGCCAAGTACATTTACTAAAGGTCGAATTGTGAATTCGACCCTCGAATTCGCGTTTTCAAAATCGCATCTCCAGGGCTCCCGATTTCTGTTTTTTCCATCAGCAAAGCATGTTATCCAATATCTTTATCAACAAAAGTGGCACAATTTCTTAAAGCCTATACATATGCTCACGCTAACATGTTATTAGGATGCTT
>JABWIB010002034.1:0-19054 GCA_016617825.1 Platyplectrum ornatum | reverse complement strand
ACGTTTTGATACAGGAAGCCTCCTACAGACATTTTAGCGTGACCATATGTATAGGCTTCCAGAAAATGTGTCAGTTTAGGTGTAAAACCGTTTGAAAATCATGGTTTGCTTAGGAAAAAGACACTATTCNGGAGCCCTGTACAATCGAATTGCCTGACCGCGAATTCAGTCCTATTCGAGGGTCGAATTCACAATTCGAGGTTTAGTAAATCTACTTGCCAACGGCAGAGATAGGTTAAAATCGAAAAATCGAAGATCAATTCGAGGCTGCAATTCGAACACGAATTCGGACGCGAATTCATTCGGACCTCTGATTTTTTACAAAATCGGCCCTTAGTAAATACGAAAACGGACAAATCGAGGGAAAATTCGAACTGTAAAATCGAAAAAAAAGAAATTGAGGTTTAGTAAATACCCCCCAATGAGTGAGAGGCATCCAAGCAGCCATTGATCCTCAAACACATAATATTCTCCTTAGCCTAGACACACAAAAGGCTTTTGATGCAGTTCTGTGGCCACATTTATTCAAAATTTTAGAGCTTAAAACATTTGGCAATAACTTTATTCATTTACTCGCTATGCTTTATCATAACCCCAAAACATATCTTCAAATTAATGTGCACTAATAACTATTACAAACTGTGGAAAGAGAACTTACTTGTTGGAAAGAATTGCTATTCTCATTTACTGGTTAAGCCATTCAAATTAAAAAAGTTACCTTCCCAAAAATTATTTATCTTACCCAAACTCTACCAGTAATTATCTCCCCCAGAGACCTTTGTAAATTTAGTTCATTTTTTAGAACCTTTTTTTGCAAAGGTAAAAAATCATGCATCAGTGTCTGTAAATTACAAACTCAGAAATGTATGCAAATGCTTCTTTGGAGACAGGAGGTTTTCTGAGAAACATGGACCTCCTCACTCTGATCAAGAACATCTATTGATCTTAGACGATCCCATATTATGCCCCACCAAACAAATTTGGCATACAATTCTATTAAAATATATACTCAATTTACATTACTTTCCAAAAAATTGTAGTCAGTCTAATGAATCTTACTCTTACCAGCCCCTACACAACTAGTGCTACTCTTAAATTTCAGTTTCCCATTTAACAAATTATTTCCAAGACATACAAACAAACCTTATCACTCCATTATATTTTCTGAAACAAAGTTTTTATTGAAAAGTCACAATACAAATAGTGCATACAACAGGAGCATATCGAACAATAGTACAATCGCACTAAGCGTGCAATAAAACTTCACACATTTTTGGGTAAACAAAAAGAACATGGGGGGGGGGAAGGGTAGAGAGGGAGAGGGGGGAAGAACCGGAATAGATGCGAGGGGAATGGTATGTACATTCGTAGGCTATGCAGAACAATAAAAAAAACAAAATAACATCTGGTCCACGTAACAGGTAATGAGGGAGGCAAAAAATTACTCATGGACAAGCAAATACACAGGAGAAAACAGTGAAACAGACAGCCATTCAGGAGGGGCCGAGGTCAGGCAGACAATATAGACAGTGGGGGGCTCTCGGAGGCCTCAGAGTCCAAGGAGAGTGCGGCCTCAGGGGACTCGGGGCTCAGGGGAAGCGGAGGAGAACTGGCAGGCTGGGCTCTCGCTAGGTATTCCGCCCAACCGAGCCATCTTACTACAGGCGAGGTGGGCCGTAGGGAGTAGGGAGGGTCTAGGGCCTCCATGTTATAACTATAGGAAACTTTCGCAATGACCCTGGAGAGGGAAGGGGAGAGGGGAGATTTCCAAGCTTGACCTATAGCTGCCTTGGCCGCCAGAGAATATGCCCAACTACGTAGCGCTTTTCAGGGGGGAAAGTAGAGGGGTAGAGGTGCAGGAGCGCGACATCCAGGGTGAGAACTACGGTAGTTTGGCAAACTTCAGAAATAAGGTCAGTGACCTGCACCCAGAAAGGACAAATTCTCGGGCAGAGCCAGAAAACGTGTACAATGTCTCCCACCTCACCACAGAGTCTCCAGCAAAGTGATGGAACTGAGGGCCATATTCTGTGGAGTCGCTGGGTGTAAGGTATAGGCGGTTAAGGAGCTTGACCTGTCTTTCAACATGATCGATGCACCCAGAGAGTCTGAAAGCCATAGTACATATCAGTTACCATTGAGGATGGGAGAGTGAGGAGCCCAGATCCCGTTCCCACGCTAGGTGAGGGGCGGATTTAGAGGAGGGAGGATCAGGTTACAGGGAGCGATACCAGAAGGANATTGAACCCCGACAGGACGTTGACTTGAAGCGGGAGAGGAAAGGTTCTGGGAGAAGAGTAACGGGCGGACCTCAGCGTCGGATCTCGGAACACCAGTGGATCAGACGTAGGTATGTATATTGTTCAGTGTCTGGGAGGGCGAACTCCAATTGCAAATGAGCAAAAGCAACTACACACCTATCCCAGGTCCGGACCGCATGCGCAACCATGAGAATTGGTGGGGGGCCCGCTAGGCGCAGAGGGGGAGGGATCCAAAGGTAGTCCGCAGCAGGGAGGGGCCAGAGAGGGCTATTTCCAAATCCACCCAGGGCTTACAACCTGGTGCAAGCTCCCAGTCTCGCACTTGGGCAAGGATACAAGCCTCCTGATAACGTCCCAGGTCCGGAAGAGCGAGCTCCCCCCGGCGTTTTGGGAGGATCATGCGAGAATACGCCATGCGGGGGGCCTCCGCCTCCAAACATAGGAGGTCATGAGAGCGCGCAATTTATTTAGGAAGGAGGTAGGCAGCAGGAGAGGGATGGTGCGGAAGTAGTACAACAGTTTCGGGAGAATCATCATTTTGAAGGCTGCTATTCGCCCCAGCCAGGAGGTCTCGTAGCGAATCCAGCCCCCCACTAGGTTGGACAAGGATGTGAGCAGGGGGACGTAGTTGACTGAGAATACCTGGGCTATCTGAATACCCAGATAGGACAAAGACTCCGACCTCCACATGTAGGGATAGCAGTTCTTTAGTACATGCAAGGAGGCAGCAGGGAGATTAAGAGANAGAGCTTCAGTTTTAGAGGCGTTCAGTTTGTAGTAAGAGGCTGCGCTAAAGGCCTGAAGGACAGAATGCAAGGCAGGGAGAGAAGAAACAGGATCAGAGATGAAGAGATGGACATCGTCCGCAAATAAGCATATTTTATGAACTGTGGCACCAAAAGTAAAGCCGGGGAAGGTGGGCAACTGTCGGATATGAGTGGCAAGAGGCTCCATAGCCAAAGCGAATATGAGCGGGGACATGGGGCAGCCCTGTCTGGTACTGGGAAAAGAGCGGGAGAGAAAGCCGTTATAGAAGACCCTAGCCGCAGGTAAGGTGTAAAGAGCTAATATGGAATGCAGGACTCTCCCTTGGAAACCAAAGCAAAGCAGGACCTCCCGCATATAGCCCCAATGCAAGCGGTCGAAGGCCTTCTCCGCGTCCAAAGATAGGAGAAGGCCCTGACCCCCCGAGGAGGACACCAATTCTACCAGTTCAAGAACCCGACGCGTAGCATCTGAAGCCTGGCGACCGAGGATAAAGCCAACCTGGTCCAGATGGATCAGCAGAGGGAGGATAGGGTTCAAGCGAGTGGCCAGCAATCGGGCATACATTTTCAGGTCAGTATTAAGGAGAGCAATAGGGCGGTAGTTGCAGCAGAAGGAGGGGTCCTTGCCCGGTTTCAGAATGGTAACAATCCGCGCCTCTAACATTTCTGCCGGGAAGGCACCCCCCTCTGAGACAAAGTTAAANAGGTCCTTTAGGAGGGGAGCTAAGCAGTCTGCAAAGTGGGCATAGAACTCATTAGTGAAGCCATCCGAACCCGGGGACTTCTCTTTGGGTAGTGACTTGATTACAGCAGTGACTTCCACTAGCGTCCATGGGGAGTTCAGGGCGAGAAGGTCCTCCGCCGGCACACGAGGTAGCGACAGAGAGCTCAAGAAGGAGGCGATAGAGGTAGCAGAGGGTTGAACAAGAGAGTCATCTAAGTAAAGGTTGTATAGCTGGGAGTAGTAGTCTGCGAACTGGTCAGGGATGAGTGCAGGGTTTAGCACTTTCACACCCTGCCCGGTGGATATGCATTTAATCTTAGTGAGGAGCTGTTGAGCTCTAAGTTTACGGGCTAGCATGCGGCCCGCCCTATTACCAGAAGAGTAAAATTATTGGCGGAGTCTAGTAATAGCAAATTTTGTGCGTGACTGAAGCCAGCGGACAAGGGCAGCCCTAGCAGTATCAAGCGCTTCCTTAGCAGCAGGGGTTGGGGAGCGTTTATGAGCCAGTTCCAGGCATTGCACTTCAGAGGACAGATGAAGGTGCACCTCACGATTACGGCGGCGATGGGTGGAGCCAGTGCGGATAGCCGCGCCCCGTGGCACCGCCTTGAGGGCACACCAGTGCGTGGAGAGGGAAGTATGAGAGGGGGTGTTGTGTGCCAGATAGTCATTCAGCACACCCGTGAGTTCCTCCCAAGCCACCAAGTCAGTGGGAAGGTAGCTAGGGAACCTCCAAGGGCGCAGAGGGGGGCTAGGCAAGTCCACATTCCATATCCACCAGACAGGGGCATGGTCAGACCACACTCTAGGGTAAATGCCAGCAGCAGAGGAATGTTGCAGAGACCACTTATCAGTCACTATCAGATCAATGCGGGAATAAACCGAATGAGGGGCAGAGAAGAAAGTAAAATCCCTACGTGTGGGGTGGGAGACCCGCCAAACATCATGGAGGTCAAATTCTAGTAGGAGTCGATTGAGCAGAGGGGGAGGAGCGGCCGCCCTGCGGGGGGGGCCGCGGGAGGCAAGGTCTTATCCATCTTGCGGTCGGGTACCAAATTGAAATCTCCCAACACAATGAGATAGCCTCGTCTAACGTCCTGCAGGCGTTCAAACAGGGCGCGGAGGAACGGGATCTGTTGGGAGTTTGGGGCGTACAAGGAGACCACAGTGACCCATCTGCCCTCCAGCTGCCCCACGAGGATCAAATAGCGACCGTTCTTGTCCTGAATTCGGGCGGTAAGGTCAAAGGTTATAGAGGAAGCAAATAGTAAGGCCACTCCATTTTTACGGAACGGGCCATTAGACATGTAGCATTTAGGATAACGGGGGCTAATAAACGTAGGGGTGAGTCTGGAGGAAAAATGGGTCTCCTGCAGGGCAACTACATCGGTGGAATGAGATTTAAAGGAGGCCAAGGCAAGCCGCCTCTTAGCCGGGGAGTTAAGGCCTTTAACATTTAACGAGTAAAACTTAATCATAAAGTAATAGGAACAAAGGATGCGATTGAAACAGATCCCAATAACAAATGACAGGCATCACACAATGTATTCCGGTATGGGGAGGGATAGAAGGGGAGTAGGAAGAACACGGGAAGGGGGAGAAGGAAAGGTAGAGAGGGAAGGAAAAACAGAACAGGCCCGGTATATCAGGCAGTGCGGCACTATATAGAGTTGGGGCGAGGCAGAGAGCAGCTCCCCTGAGGTAGGAGACGGAACAACACGACTCACAAAGAGACAAAAAAAGAAAGATGGAATAGGGAACAGGTCACCGGTGCGGTACCGACATAACTATAACAATAACATGGTAATTGTACATACATCCAGCAGCCCTTCTAGAGGTAGCATGGGACTGGCATATGAGAAGGTTATGTACAGTGCAACATCAAGTCCCGAAACAGTGAGAAGCAGGTGCAGTCATAGTATACGACAGGCAGATTGGTCAGGTCTCACCCGAGTGACGATCCGCAGAGGTGCCCACCCGGGTCCAGTCGGACTGGACAGGAGGAGGGGGGGGCCGGGGGAGGGTCCATGACCAGGATGTTCCAAGATTGGAGGAGCGCTGTACCGGCCTCCAAGGAAGAGATGACATGAGTCTCGTCCAGATGGCATACCAGAAGCCTGGTCGGGAAACCCCAGCGGCGGTAAGGGATATCCTGCTCACGAAGAGCCGTGGTGATTGGACGGAAGTCCCGCCGGCGGGCCAGGGTGGCCGCAGAGAAATCCGGGAAGATCTGGATGACGCCAAGGAGAGCCGCAGACCACGCCACCTGCAGAATTCGTTCCTTCACGTGATAATAGTGGATCCTCAACAGGGTGTCGCGGGGCTTGTTTGGAGGTGTTGTTCTGGACCGAGGAAGGCGATGGATGCAATCGAGGAGCAGGTCCTGGTCTGAGGCGTCCGGTAGGAGCTTACGAAAGAGCGACAAGGTATAGGCAACCAGGTCGGACAGGAGCACCGTTTCCGGGATCCCCCGAAGTTTAATGTTATTACGCCGGGATCTGTCCTCCAGGTCGGCCAGCTTAAGTTTCAAGTCATCAACCTCCCTCTGCAAGCTCTCATGTGCATCAATAAGACCGTTATGAGATTGCACAATCTCCTCCATCTTGTGCTCGAGATGACCTGTGCGGTTCCCCAGGTTGGTAATGTCCATGCGGACCTCCTGCAGAGAGGCCTGAAAATCGGAGTTGATATCGGACCGGAGAGCTGATAGGAGCTGGTACAGTGTTTTAACGGTGACAGGGCCATCCAAATTCAAGTCGAGAGCCGCCTCCGCAGACGTAGAGGCAATTGAGGAGGCCGAAGGTGCAGCCAGTCTTGTTGAGGACCCGGAGGTCTGGGCAGTTGGTACCTGCGGAGGAGAGCGGGCCTGAAACGTGATCGGTGGTTGGAGCGGCGAGGGCTTGGGGCGTTTAGGAGGCATCGCGTCAGGAGGGATATACAATAAGCTGAAAAAACGGTCCATCAGCATGGAGAGCAGGGTCCAGGGAGCAGGCTCAAGAGTCCATCCGTCAAAAGGAGCCACCTCAGGGAGGACAGGCAGGCATCTCACGGGCTAGACATGGTCAGGCGGGGGGGGGGGGGCGCCAACCTCCCCAGGTGCAATACCTGAAACGGAGCTCCAGGCAGGCAAGGAGGGTCCAGTCAGGGCCTCCGAGGTATATATCCAGGCCCAGTAGGGTAGGAGGCTGCAGAGCAAACTGACAGGGCACCAGGCTGCAGGGGTCTCAGCCTCACAGAGTGCTGGGCAGGCAGGCCCGGAGGAGGCAGGAGGCTTGACCAAGGGTAGGGGCACAACGGTGACTGGTGCAGGCAGGGCAGGCTCCAGTGCAGTTATGGCCTAGCAGGGCCTGAAGAGGAGAGGAGCCAGGCAGGTGGGGGAGCCGTGTAGAGCAGCCAACACCAGGGGCTCCCACCGATGTTCCGGGGTACCGGCCGCGCGCCCGCCGGGGGCCGCCCCCAAAATCGAGGCCGGTGGCTCTGCAGGCCTTGCCGGGGTGTAGGCCGCAAAGTGCCTCGGACGCCTCCACTGATCCCAAGAGGAAGTCCACAGGGCAGCCGGCGTTCCAGAGCGTTGGTGCCGACGGAGGGAAGATCTGCAGGCGAGGGGAGAAGGTGATTAGGCCGAGGTGAGGACGGAGCCGAGGTAAAGCACAGCCGGCACGGCTGCCGCTAAGGCCACGCCCCCCACTCCATTATATTTTCTATCATTATGATGAGTCCCCTTATGATTTCACTTTACCTATTTAACGGTTCTAAAACTTTTTAAACTAAGGCCTAAATTCACTAAGCAGGGATTCTCCTGGGGAATTGAAAAGTGGGGATATTGCCCATCAACCAATCAGATTTGAGCTCTCATTTTCATTTTACATACTGGAGAATGTGAGTTTGAATCTGATTAGTTGCTATGGGCAAAATCCCCACTTAGTGAATTTAGGTCTAGGTCTCTTAGATCCACACATGCTTGTCTAAGATGTAATATTCCAAAGGCAGATTTATTTCACTCTCTATTATTAGAGCTTTCTGACAGCTCATCAAAAATTCCAATAAACCTATTCTCCCCAATTCTGCCTCTATAATCTTGGACACATAGAGGTATATTTACTAAGCAGGTAGATTGCAGTGAAATTCGAATTTGGGGAAGTTGCCCATGGCAACCAATCAGATTTGAGCTCTCAGTTTCATTTTACACTCTGGAGAATGTGAACTCAAATCTGATTGGTTGCCATGGGCAACTTCCCCAAATTCGAATTTCACTGCAATCTCCCTGCTTAGTAAATATACCCCATAATGGTCGATTTTAGGTATTCTACTGGATAATCCAAGAATACCTTTAAACAATAAAATATTGTTGTTAGCTACCAGTGCTGCAGCTAAGAAGTCTATTCTATAGATGTGGTTATCTTCTTTTGTTCCATCATTTAATCTTTTTAAAGACGAACCATGTCTTTCGGATGGACTGGATAGAGACATTATTAAATATAGAAGATATGGGACCTACTAAAATTTAGCTCTACAATAACTTCTGTCAAACAGAGTGGCTATAACTGGGAATGGAAGTAAATGATCCTCCTATTACTTCTGTTTCTTCTAACCCTTAATTTTCCAATTCACTATCTAAGATATTATATAAGAATATATGTTCTTAATATTTATGAGATTTTCCTTCCTCTCTTAATTGTAATCTATTCCATTGTTATGCATTGTATGAAATGCTTGTATTCATTAATGGGATGATTAAAAATATTGTTTAAAAAAAAGACCTATAGTGCAGCAGCACTTAATGTTACTGTGATGAAGGAGAGCACAGTGGCCACTCCAATGAACCTTTCATCATTTTCAGTTTCAGGCCTATGTTGCTCTTCATCCTGCCCTGCATGTTGGCATTTATAATTCAGTAGTTCTGAACACATCCTAGGTAAATCAACCCTGACCAGGATGGAATTGGGGTAATTTCCTTGTGGTTTTTATTGTTGCTGGCTTGATGGCTCTATTTCGTTAGTGATTCAGAACTTGCTAGATTATTCATACTTTATACATATGACATTAACGACTTCTATACTCGTCTAAGAGCATCTTCATTCACAAGGGTTTTCATTAAACTTGTTGGATTGGAATCTTTATTAACAGAGATAGGAAAACATTTTGAAACATAAATCTCCAATATATTGTTAAACATGTAATTTCCCTTTTTATTTTTTTTAGTTAGGTAGCTATTTTTTAACATAGAAATACTTGAAAATTTACAGGGACCCTTGAGATTTCAACTTTTTCCTTTTACCAGATTACCTATTAATTTACTTGCACAGCTATAGAATAGTAGTTTGTTGAAAGATCTGAGCCTCGGACTGACTTTTAATAAAAACGGCTGCAGTATTTTAAATTCTTCTTATTACCCAAGGAATCATTTATAACAGCAACATACAGCACATTAAATGTCAGACTAGTAGGAACACATGAATGCCAGCAACATTTTTTAAGTTAATTTTTCAAAAATCGTTAGAACGCCTATTCCAGGAATGTTTTGTGGTTGAAGTGTCTAATATCAAGTCTACAAGTATTTCCAAAATAAACTTTTACAGTTTATTACTTGGTGTGAATCTTCATTTTTGATATGTATGAAGCAGTTTCACTTACAAGCTGATGTTAACAGCTGATTTTTAACTATATGCACTATATAAGCAGTCTATGAAAATAATTTTACAGACTAGAAATAAGCCATTCCTTTAGCAAATGCAATTTACTTTTACTGTCAAAATAGTTTTATCTTAAAGAATAACAATACCAATGTTTAATTAACATACTTTTTATATTCATGCAAGTTCATCATTGACACCAAGGGGCCGATTCAATCCCAAATCGCACGTTAATTTCCCCCATATGCGAACAGCTTTTTAGCTGCGTATAAAATGACGCGAGGATTTTGTCCCGTAATAGACGGGAAAAAGCACACTTCGCTTTGACCATAAGCGCACCCTGTCTTTAGTAAAACTAGTTGGTGTATGTAAAAATGTAAATCTCAGCTTTACAGGACAGAGTATGGCATTACTTACATTACTGATATTTGTGTATTTAAGGCTCATTCGTGTTTTCCTATGAATATTGTGCATAGGTGCATGAGAAGATAGTTTCTTAATTTTGTATGACAATATTATTTTGCCAGTTACATCAGAGGCTATAAACAATGACATTACTGACAGACTGAAATAAGTAGAGTCACTTGTAACAAACCACAGTAACAAAACCACAAAAAAATGACTAGCTGAAACTAAAAGCAACCTAACTGTTTCAACAGATGATTTGTAAGAAGGAAACTTCTTGGACAGACATAATGTTTTCAGCAACGTAGACCTTTATCAAGCGAGGAACAGTTCCCTTCCAAAATCTATCTGTCATAGATATCAGGTTCCATGACTTTTGATACCTGTGGAGAATGTTCGGAATGTACAGTTATTAAATAATAATAGTATATGTGGCATGGAGGCATGTAGCTAAAACTCTGCATAACCTATTATTCTTGATAAGGACTAACACACTCTTTATTTATTTAATTCCTATTATTTTATATATGAAGTATTAATTTTTGTTACCCAAGAACTTTTTACTGTTAATTATATTCACACTTTCTATAATTACTTAGTTGGGAATGGGAAAATGGGAAAAGAGATTTAATATGTCACACTTAATTCATACCACTGTAAAGCAATGATTTGTTAAAGGTTTCTTATACACCACTGACTAATTAATCCTAAGAACCAGACACATGGTTACCAGTAAACGCTGTTTTGTATGGTATAATATGCACTATGCATAAGGTATGTAATATGGTGCCATACAAAACAAGCTTTACAAAACAGTAATTGACATTCTTTTTTTTAGGTTTAGTCTTTTTTCAGTTAAATTTGTATAGCTGTTCTGGCAAGTTATTCTAATGCTAAACCTTTTAGATATTTTTCTTTGCAGTGGGAATTGTGAAATGATATACTTGGCATGCTAAATTGGTGGATAGTTTATCTTTACACACTTTAAGCAAAGAATTTAACTGTACGATCCGCATATTGGTGACTTCTCACACCAAGCAGTATATTGCCGTAAGTTCTTTGTACTTCTTTATACTGAAATATACTGAAAACATTAGGATTATGAAGACAGTATTTGCAATAAATAGCATTATGTAGTGCATCAATTTGACATGGAGATTTTGCAATATGTTCTTGATATGTCATAACCAAGGGCTGGACAATGCAGCTGCACTCTGAGACCCAGTTTTCCATAAAGGCAAAAAAAAGGCCACTGGATAATACAGATAGATTTTTAACTTGCCTGAATTCCAACCAGCTACCCACCACCCCAACATCAACAACAGTCCTGATGTTTTGTGGGCCTTCACCAACCACCTCTTTCAAGGCTCCCTTTAGGCGTTCTTCACCCAGAAACTGACAGATTGGATTAGTACAGAAATCCTTATTGTACAAGCAGCAAGCAGGGGAAGAATGGAGGGGTCCAAGCCAGTTCAGGGAGCACACAAAGCTCTTCATAGCCCAAGTTCTTAAAAGACGAGCAGGCACCAGTAAACCCAACACTGAAAAATCCTGGAACCCATGCAGCCTCTACACCCCTTGCAGTGACTTTAAAGGAACTTGGGCTAATACTTTTCTCTCACTAGCACCTGAGGTAGGCATAAAAAGGATTTATTCTGACACCTTTGCCTTTCCCTGAGGTCAAGTCACGCTGCTTTTCTCTACCAGTGAACTCCACGACGAGGTTACACCAAAGAGCCAAATCCACACTTCCTGATTCCAGCCATTGCGAATTTGGGACATGGAGTATAGGCAAGAAGAGATTTGTGTTTTGAAGATATTTGTTGGAGCAAGGTTAGATCAAATTCTGAATTGAGACTGCAGGGGAGTAAGACAAGGGGCATTGGCAAGAAGTCTGATTAAGAGTTATCCTGTCATTTTACAACTAGGGATGTAATACAGGTTTTGAGGAAGACTTTGTGGTTAGAGTGGTTATCTCACAGGGTTTACACTTCAGAAAAACCTCAAAGGGGCTTAAAGACATTCAGTATACAATGCTTCACAATGGGGCAGCTGGGAGGGGGTCGCAAAATGTCAAATTTCATTCTCTCTTATACTGTTAATATATATTTTGTAATCTTGTAACTGTTAATATTTTACCTTTCTTTTATTTTCATAATTATTGCACTCCTTGTTTATTTAGCATTTTCATATTGAACTACTGGGCCTAAATTTATTAAGCAGAGAGATTGTAAAGTAGAGATGTTGCCCATAGCAACCAGATTCAAGCTCACATTTTCCGATATGTAAAATTAAACTAAGAGCTTGAATGTGGTTGCTATGGGCTACACCCCCACTTTGCAATCTCCCCTCTTAGTAAATTTAGGCCACTGTCTTCGAAGAGGGGCTCATACCGCTTAGGCTACTGGGTAATGTTGCATTATATTGAATATTAAATATCTCAATTGTAATATTTCTGGGATAAATCATGGGTGATAGATCTAAATATTGCATAAGTGTGAATAGGCTCACGTAGACCTTATACTGTTAGTGATGGCAGATGGTATTTGGGGTAACCCTATGGGGTTACTGGAATAAAGTTTGGGGGTGATAGTTGAACATTAAGGGGAATTAATTTCTAGACCGCTAGTTAAAAGTAAATTGTCTTAGACAAGTTGGAAATAAGCTTGTGGGTTAGGCAGAGTCCAGAACACATTGTTCTATTGGTAAACTGGCAGATTACTAGACAGGGCTGGATGGGATTTGTAGATGCAATTTTAGGTGTGTTTGGGAGACAATTCCCTGGCTTTTTCTTAAGAGATGTGAATCTGTGTGTAGAGGCACAAGAGATTCAGTACCTCTTGGTGTTAAGCATATGGCATATGCAGAGTGTAATATCAGTAACATTCTCGGTACTGGTGGTAGTGGTGTTATTAGATATTTGTTATATTACTGTTCGTTTTTCTTGTGTTTTTTTATTTCATATTTTTCAACTTTTCATTGTATGCTTGATGTGTGAGTGTGTTTGTTAATTAGTGTATGTAGTTTGTGTTTGTCTGTACTTGTTTGTCTATTAGTTTATATAGACTTTTCCATTAGGAGATTATGGATACTTGAACGAAATTGACTTTGTAAGGCACCTTTTTTTCATTTTGGTGATTTCACTCCAAATCATAAATAAGGCCTATGTCAGTTGTGTTAGAAAATGCCATGACAATTTGCAAATGGTGATTTGGTCGTGGTCAGCCATTTGTATATCACAAAAATCCCAAATCTGGTACCAAATGTTTGAATTACAAACTATGGGCCAGATTCAGATTTCAGCTCTCATGACTTGTTAGTGTTTGCATGCAGGGAGAATGATTTATTGTTGTATGTTGCACACAGATACTGACCAGTGTTATTAGACTTGTGCTAGGAAACATCATCTCTCACCTGTAATACTGATTGCAATTAATTCAATTTACCTCCCCTGCAATTCATCATGGTTTTGAATGGAAGTCATAAGTGTAAATCTGAATCTGGCCCTGTGTGTGCAAATTAAACCCTGTGTTATGACATTTTATTATGTCACATTTTATATAAATATATCAGTAGCATAATGTTTTCATTCATGTTGCAGAAATAACCTACAGAAACGTTTTGCGTCTCCAGTATCTCATTGACTAGGCAATTAAGTTATAATATAATTGGCCTTTGCATGTTCTCATGAATTTCTAACACAAATATCAATTAAACATTGTACTGTTATTATATGAAAATTTTTTTTCTTTTATTCTACAAAACATGAACTTCCAAATTCTCCTTTGGTTTGAGAATAATAATTAAATGTTCCAGGCACTAGATATGAAAAAATGTTCAACAATATTAATGCCAAAAGGAAAATAGTTTGAAATCAAGAGATTTGCTTGGTCTAAGTCATGTAGTTACTAAAGAAATAGGAGATGTTGGAACAAAGTTCAAAGTCTTATAGTTTATTTTCATACAGTTTAAATTTTGACGTCCACCCTTTTCTTCTACTCTTCAAAAACATCCTTTGACCTGAAAGTAATCCTGTAAATGTTTCTTATTACACAAGGACATAATGTGAAATATTTACACAAGAAGTAAGCTTTACCAAAAAGAAAAACAATATGTCTAGCAATGCCTTTTGAAAGTTTGGCAACAAATTTGGCATAACAGAAGTTTATTGATGATTACTGTCTAATCTTTCTAATGTTAGACTGTAACAAGGCTGTTCGTCTTAAAAGCTTCTTAAAAGCTTTATTTTGTCACCTTTAAAGAAAATCACTGATTTTTGTTACCATAATCTATATCATTTGCCTGGAAGGATCATCTGACCTTTTTGGCTTTTTTTTATACAGCAGAGGAATCCTGTTTGGCCTTCATCGATAAAGCCCTTATTGTGTTTTATTTCCCACAGTTCATACTAACTTCTCTTAACTTTTCTTTATTCATATATGTCTTGTGTGGACTGATAATGGAACTTCTAATACTCTTTATTTTGATTAAATGTGCAATGTGCAATACAGGCCTGATCCAAAGTTGCTATTCAGACATGCAACTCTGAATAGCACGCAGGGAGACAGGCATGCTATCTGCCTGTCTCTGCTGCATTTTAAAATGCAAAGCCTCTGCACTGTGAATCGTGTGTCACATAACATAAATGCTGACATAGTGCTAGTGTCGGCTTCTATGAATGTAAGACATAGTAAGATATTTCCTTAATGCTCACCAAGGCCTTAATTTACTAAGATGTGAGATTGCTGTGTGTAAAATGAAACTTGAATCTGATTGATTGCTATGGGCAACATCCCCACTTTTCAATCTCACTGCAATCTCACCACTTAGTAAATTTAGGCCCACGCGTGAAGCTTATCCCCTGGAATTTTTTGTTTCTTATAAAAAGAATTTAGAATTAAATAACTCTATTAAGGTTTGTTTGTTTTTTTACATTATTTTTTTTTTCCATTTAATGTTATTTATAATAATTATTTTTTTCCTCATAAAACTAAAAAAAATAAACATTGCACTGTGAATCGTGTCCAGCGATGTTATGGGAGTAATTCAAATAAAAGGACGCTGGGAGTGCTAAGTTGTGGGCATAAAGCAGTCATATTGACACTTTATATCTAAAAATTGTAAATTGCAACGCAAATGAGAATAATCATTTTCATCATGTTTTCTTTAAATTATATTGTCTTTCTCTTGTATCCACTGAGATATTGGTTAAAAAAACTGATCAGACACCATCCATCTACAGAGCAGGAATGTTGTGCTGTGTTGGGTAAAATAAAGTCATGGTTCAGGGCAAATGTAGCACAAACAAAAAATATAAAAAAAAAAATATCTAGAATAAAAAAAACAAAATGATGCCTTTATGGTGCCTTTTTCCCAACATTCAAACTTTGCAAATCAGATTAAAATAGCCTACCTTGAGCCACCCATAAATGTCTGAATGCTCTTAAATGTTATGTCAAGTTTTGAAGCCGTTAAACAAGACAGTTGGTATTTTTAAACTGAAAAAATATAGGACTGGATCCAGACCTAAACTGACAACTGACTTGGGTTTACTGCATGCACAAATCTTCTGTGCATTCCTACCGCAAACTGGATTCTTATACATTAATCTTCTGCTTTCCAATGTATAAGTATGTCTCCAACTGCAGGATAAGCCACCATTCATATTTGATACTTGGTATATGCAGATCATATAGTAAAAGCTTGCAAATGCTGGCTGCAACAGAGGATTAGAGCATAAACCAAGCACCCCTTCTCCTCTATGGTATATTTAGCACACAATAAGCATCACTATCTGATGTTTAACTGCCCTTTTCCATAAAACTCTTCAACAATAAGGTTGAACTGCCAGGACTTTTACACCAGTATAACTACATCAATCATTCATGCAGCAATAATCTAATAAATCTATACCATATAACACCATGTGTTTCCAATTTCTTTACAGCTTTTTGGTGGGCATTCAAGTAATGTAATACCACTCCTTTATCACACTTCTACTGTATTCATGATGTTCATAGCAATATTTTTTCAGACATTCCTGCTCATTTAAAAGTGCAGACCACAAACTAAACTATGTTGAAATCTACGTGACATACTGTATAGCAAGTTGACTCTAATTGTCTATAAAGCTGGATGCTCCTGAAATATGGTGGTTGGGAATCTACATAGATTTATTCTGTGTCACAAATTACCAAGTTACATTAATATGAACAGCCTTTTCACAAATCATGTGGTAGGGCTGCAGTTTAGTATCCAGTGTAACCATGTCTCGTCTGACCTGAGTAAAGCTGTCTATACACTACATCAATTATCAGACTGAATACAGTTCTGGGGTTATATTCCCGATAATGACTGTAGTGGATATTCTGGGTTGATTTTACGAATGCCCTATAATTGTACTCAGAACACACAGGTGCAGTTATTTCATTTTTAGGCATGCAATAAATATATATCAGCGCAAGCGCTTAATATTTCATGATGAGATTAGATGAGCCATCAGCTCATCTTACAGAGCATAGTCCTTGCCTGGATTATTGCTGTCAGCAGGAGAGGTGAGTGGCTCTGATATCACTACCTCTTCTCTAGAGGATGTCTTCTTCTCTTCCGTCTTCTGCTGGTAATGCTTGTTGTAGTGGATGCCATTTTTTGTAGGTCAACAATAAGGGTGAACTATCAAAATGTGTTTTTCATTTACACTAGCATCAATCATTTGTACACCCATAATCTAATAAATGTTTACAATAAAGCCATTATGTGTTCCTAATTTTTTTACAGCTTTTTGGTGAGCATCCAAGTAATGTAATACCACTCCTTTATCACACTTCTACTGTATTCACGATGTTCATACAAATGTTTTTCCAGACATTCCTGCTCATTTAGAAGTACCGACCACACACTATGTTGAAATCTAAGTGATAGTGATATATGGTAGATTGCCTTTTTTGTTGTCAATGACTATGATAAACCATTGACATCTGCATATAAAAATATCAAATCAATAACTATAATAAATATTTGACTTGTGTCTTCTCAAAAAAAGCATTGGCATAACTGATACCCATAAGAGCATGATGGGACTTCAGCTTCCTATCACATGGAGTGCCACAGATAGCCTATATCAGGGCTTGAAGAGAGTATTTATAGTAGATGTGGTTTGGAGGAGGAAGGAGCATTCAAAGAAAATTGATCACAAAATTACGGGTCAGTGTATACTGACTTCAAACACTGGCCTATATGTCCAACTTTTATTACCTATGATAACAACCTCAATAATTATAATAAACAGTTGACATCTGCATATCATTTGATTTAATAATAACATTTGTTGGCTAATGACATAATAATGTGTGGAACTATCAATGAAGTAATATAATTTCACTAAACTGGATAAAGGGTGTTTGGGGTATTAAACTAGGATGGTTTAAGGTTAATCTTCGAAATTGAAAGACTTTTCAAGAGTGGGCAAAACCATGTTGAATTGCGGGGGAGGCAAATTTAATTAATTGCAGTCAGTATTACAGGTGAGAGATGATATTTCCAGCACAAGTCTAATAACAGTGTAACAGTAACACTGGTCAGTATCTGTGTGCAAAAAGCAAAATGTGAACATTCAGTTTACCGCCCCTGAAATTCAACATGGTTTTGCCCACTAATGACTTATTGCCATACACTATAAGACAAATTGTTGCAATCTAAGTAATTTTTAAGAGTGGGTAAAACCATGTTGAATTGCAGGGGAGGTAAAATGAATGTCAGTGTTTGCCTGCAGGGAGAATACAGATACTGACCAGCGTTACTGTTACATTGTTATTAGACTTGTGCTAAGAAACATCATCTCTCACCTGTAATACTGATTGCAATTAATTCAATTTACCTCCCCTGCATTTCAGCATGGTTTTGCCCACTCTTGAAAAATCTTTCGATTGGAATAATTTATTTTATAGTGTATGGCCAGCTTAATTCATAAATGCCTAAAGTTCTCAATCCGGCCCTGAGTGTGTATAGATAGATAGATTACTATGTATATTTACAAAATGTAATTAAAGTCATTGGAATCAATATGCATAGAACAAATAAAAAGACGTTTTTAGGCTACATTCAACATTCAATAATTCAATTTGAACTGCATGCTTTTTATTTCTGTGAATTCAAAGCGTTACTCTTTGAAGACTACTCAATAAAAACACTTGATCTGATTACTAAGCATATAGCACATTTTCATTTTTTTTAAATATAATTTTACTATTTTTTATTTTTTTTTTTTCATGACAACATAATCAGGTCTTAGAAAGTATGCCAGTCATGGCATATTGCTGCAATTTGTGGTTTCAATGTTATGCTTGAAGGAAAGAAAAAAAAAAATCAAAATTTTAGTGTGTCAGGATAGTTAAAATATCTAGCCTATGAGGTTTTGGAAACTTTATTAAAACACAAACAGGTGTAAAGACAATTTCTGGGAAAAAGACATTTTTGAAAAAACACGAAAAAAAATTTTTCGTGTTTTTTTTTCGGCGCAATGACGGAATGAGGTGTGTAGTGCACCTATTGCGTCTATTATGGTAGCCAAACATGGATTTTATGTTGCACCTCTATGGGTATCAAGATATATTCTGTTATAGACATTCAAAAAGAACAATTCTAGACAGACATTTCACAATAGAATAGAATGTACCCCATTGAATTTTGCAGAATCTAGCTAAAGTGTTATCACTATGGCTATAAATGAATAGTGTATAATACCGGTATATGCATTTACAAATCATCATTAGATGTAGATTGTATTTTTACATATAATACATATAGGTACATACGTTGGACCTATATGTTTTTTTCGGTGGCGTGGAGGGAGGGCCTGCAGAGACTCACTGGAGGCTCTTGCAGCCTCCTGTATATCGTTGCATTGATTGGCTGCACATACATATGTAGTGTGTGTAGGTACAGGGTCCAATAATCAAACCCTGACAACACACTGCACTCCGGGACCAGAGGCAAATTCTGGATTTTGGAGGGGGGGGGGGGAGGTTTAAAGCATGTATGGTGTTGTGGAGACTGTGCACTATATAAAATATATATTGAGTATATTGTCAGGTGTATATTTGGGTATATAGTAGTCATACAGTGTTTTATAGTGTAATCTCCAGGCCATTAATACTCCCTGCATATATTACAATATGTGTTATACCCTTACCCCCTTTATACTTAATATGTACTTTATATAGTGCACCATATATATATATATATATATATATATATATATATATA
>JABWIB010002033.1:41748-53319 GCA_016617825.1 Platyplectrum ornatum | reverse complement strand
GCAATTCATCATGGTTTCACCCACTCTTGAAAAAAATCTTTCGACTGGAACAATTTATCTTATAGTTTATGGCCAGCTTAGGTGAAGATTTCAATAGCAATAGTGAAATATTCATATTATTATCATCATTATAGGGTGAGGTATCAGATGCTTTACTATTTAGCTCTCTTGCAAAATCAAACCCAAAGAAATGAATAAGAACAGAACTGTATTGTGAATCGTCTAATCAATATAAACAGTCTCTTCTGCATGTAAGAGAATAGAAGGCAGTCACACTATTGCATAATGGCATATGCAATCCTTTGGTCTCTCTACTTTCAGTGTCTGTAAGAGTTCTCATGCTGCGTACTTCCAGATTGAGGCGATTCACTTCTTCCAGAGATCTCTGCAGGGAAAAGGAGGAGCGCAGTTAAGGCTGTGAAGTTCCTTCCTAGGTTTGACCTGTGGTCAGTGGTGGGTTATTCTAAGAGCAATGAGTCTGACTCACAGCTTTTAGGAATCCCCCTAAACGTAAGAGATTTGTTTAACTTTTACAAAGAGACCTTTATAATAAAAGCTGAGGCGCATCTTTGGTGGTTTGATATGCATCTGTATTTATTTTACCTTCTATCACCCCTGAAAATCACAGTAATTGCTGCATGTAATGGTAATAGGGGATGTTCTTTTCACTCTTTGCCAACTATTGTTATGCATTGGGGATGCTGTATGATTCACATAGACCACCTGTGATTGTAGCACTTTTCTTGTGGGAACTTTATGTACTAATGATTATTATAGTCTAATAGAATACAGCATTAAGATTTGGTATTGAGCTAGAGAGAGTTAGACTGCCAGGGAATGCATACTTGCTATGCTAAGCATTGGACCACACAGGTCAGATAACATTATATTATTATGATGATGATGATATTATTATTATTATTATTATTATTAATAATATAAATATTTTTATTATTATTCAGCACTGCTTTTGGAGGGGTGCATATGTATTTTCTGAATGACACTATCCATGTGAATAGCACTGGAAATTAATAGACTTAAAGCATGTGTACATTGCTGATAGTGTATGTCACCTTTCTACTGTGTACAAATTACCATTAGTGTTAATGAAATTATTGTTAAAGAAACATGTTGACTCTTTATAGAATTTTAGATTTTTTACATTTTTCTCTTCACATATATTTAATAATTTTATTGTAAACATTCAGTGCCGTCATATTGCTAGTTGGTTACAGCACAAAGCAGTGAGATGGGCACTGAGCAGATCATCTCAGAAGTTGCAGTCAGAGGTTGTCTCTAAATTGGGTAAGTGTATGCCTTACATTGGGTTTTGTATTTGCGACCTTAGTCTGCTGAATGTGTAATCAGCTCCTTCTTTAAAGCAGGCTCTNAACACCAGCTTTCAGTAGCCGGCTTTTTGTAAATGGAGCGTTCACACTGAGTTTAGAAGCCAGCGTTTTCACTGTAGCCAGCTTTTTCATCAAAAAGACAGTTAATTTGAGGAAATGTGAACAGGGTATGATACTTTGTTTCCATTAAAAACCCAGCAATAACCCAGCTTTTTAAAGTTAGGTTGTTGCCGGGTTACTTACTATGTCTTCACAGACTGGATGTCTTCCACAAACCCGGGATTTTCCTGACGTAAGTTCTTTTTTACAATATATTCCCCAGAAAATCCTGGGTCTGCCCGTTCACACTGTGGGCGACCTGGGTTGGACCCAGGAATAAACCTGCTTTGTTCCCTGCCCTTTTCACAAAATGTAGTCTAGTTGACCCTGTTTTTTTTTGCAGTGTGAACGGGGTGTTAAAGGAACCTAAGATACATGATAGCTGTAATCTAGGCCCATCATTAACACAAAAGCTTAACATTTCTCGTTGTACAAAAATCTTAAATCATGAGAATGTGTGGTAGTCATGTAGTCCGAGCATGCATAGCTTTCCCCATTATTCCTACATGAATTCTGATGATGTTGTATAAGTGATGTGGCATGGTACATTGCTGTGGGACAACGCATCATTCTGTCTCAGATATAACTGAATCTTCTGAACCTCTATAGACGTATGTCCAGCTGTACCATATTTCTCCTCTGACATCACCCCATGCGCCCCATTCAGCATAACATACACCTGAGTGTACGACCTTGGCTGTCAGCGCGACCCAAATTCTGGATGAGATCTGTCTCTTCTTCCGAAATAAAAATGTGCATTTCTGTGTAGTTTGTCTCTGTCTTTGTGTATTAATTAGATTGCCGGCTTAGGGGGTCTGTGTCATTGTTTGAATCATTCCCTCTGTCTGTGTGTTTCAGTCTGCATGTCTGCGAAGAGTCTTCAGAGAGAATGTGGCTACTCAAACTACATTCTCTTCACTTAAACTTGGCAGCAGTAACCATATTACTACAACATAATCCACAGTGTCCCGGGGAAATATTGGTACCAGAAATATCTGTTCTTAAACTTTCAAACCATTCAGTAGGTTTTAGTATATATATATATATATATATATATATATATATATATATATATATATATATATATTAATGATAAGGGTACTGAGTTTAACATTTTTAGTTCCTTAAAAAAACAATATTCTACATGCATTTCGCCAAATAAGATATGCATTGATAGGCCACTAATCTGGGAACAGAGAAGCCAAAAATAAATGTGAAATGTTCTCTTTACCACACCCAATATTTCCTATAATGCGTTACTCGGCAATTTCCCATAGTAAAATATGTCTAGTGCACAATATCTTATCAGACTTGAGGTTTAAATTCTCCTAACTCTGAGAATTGTATTTATTTACAGTAAAGGGAGCAAAATGAATTTTATATGTGAATATTAGAAAATAAATTAAAGAAAAAGAATGAAAACCAATTGTACTGCTAACATGTCTGTTACAGAATACTCACACTTGTAGTACCACAAACAGCAGCAGGTACAGGTGATTCCTACCGACCTATATTACCGCTAATGACACACCTGAGTATTTCATGAGATTCCCAGCTTTTATGACAGACCCCAGTTTTTGTGGTAATCTGAACAGCCTCTATGTAAAAACCTGTGTCTTTATACCCGGTCTAAGCAGGGTTTTTCCAGGTTCGGACATAAGTCTCGTTGACCCAGGAATTTCACCAAAATTCCAAAGTCAACACTGGCAATGTGAATGGCCTGATCGCTGTGTGTTCCGCAAGTACTCAGTTTAAAACACCTGGGGATTTGCAGAGTGGTAATCTGAACAGGGTATTAATTAACTTTGGGGTACCATAACTTTAACCTTAGCAACAATTTTTTGTTTGAGAATTAGCTCTGGTTGAAACGACAGCAATCTGTAAGTTGCATCCAAACTGAACCAGATCCAGCTCTGTGCTCAAACAGAAGTTCATGCGATCAGAAGAGGGGAGTGAACCCCCCCAGTCGCTTCCCTCCCTCACCTGTAATTAGCAGGGACCGGCCCAGTGAACGCATTCTCTAACTTGAGGATCCCCATGCTGCAAATTCCACATGACTTCCACAATCTGTGTATGGAAGTTAGGCAGAAGACGCAGTGCCAGATCGGGTTCACTGTGTGCATAAATCGACTGTTGGCTTGGTATGTGTATTCGCATTAACTGGGACTTACACATCGGAATTCTGGTCATACATAACTATTTTCTATATAATAAGTAATGTGTACATAGGGTGTGACTTTACCTCAAGCATGCAGAATTTGCTTGGTGAACAGGGCAGTCAATTCAATGGGCAGTCATGGGCATGTGTGGACTGTGATGAAGACTTGTCCTATGTATTAAGTTGCAAATTTTGAAGCTATACTGTATGTCATATGGAAATATCAGCTATCAGGCACAAAGCAATTGATCCTGTTATATGTGTAACTTATAACATGCCTTTCCCTAACAATACCCCAGGCTTTACATAAACATCTGTATTTATTTATTCCCCTGTTTTTATCCCCCTTAAATGTTATTTACCATTAACTTCTTCATTTGACAATAACGAGTTTGACAGAGGCATAAGTAAAAGCCAGTCACCGGTGTAGTGCTGTTTACCTATGCTGTGTTTAAAAACCTTCCAGCAAACTTTGTAAAAATGACATTCAAATGATGTCTTATGACTCAAACAGTATAGGAACATTCAGCATTGTGACTTGGCCAAGCTTCAATGTCTACTGGAGTAAGCACAGTGCTCAAACATTGATTCTGCAACCTTGTCTTTCTTACAGCATTGTACAACGACATCTCATAGAGCCAGCACGTTGCTAGCTCTCAGTTATAAATCACATGATATGTGGCCCAATACAGGGCCATAATACTGTTTATTATTAGGGCCACTTCAGCAAAAATACTGCTTATTTTATATATATATATATATATATATATATATATATATATATATATATATACAAATATGCATATCTGATATTTTCTTTTACAAATGGATAATTCAGCTGATGATTTGCATTTCATGTTTTATAGTAGTAGTAATATATATAGTAATAGTATCCCCTATTTTATGTACATTCCATATGTAGTAAAATGAAATATTCTCTTCTCTGGAGTGTGTCTCATTATATGTTTTGAACGGTGTACATTTCTTGATTGTGCAATGTGTACTGCAGATGATGGTGTTTTTCATGCAATTGTACTGTCATAGATGCCTTGTAGAAATTTGCAGTTGTTCTTTTTGTTGTGTAATGCAAAAATACCAATACAATGTTAAAACTAAAAAATCTACCAGGTCTATGGTCCTTCATCTTTATGTGATGTTACAAAACACAGTGGTAACATGCCCACTTATTATAGTACTAGCTCCATCATTCTGGTGGCTGTCCTGAGTATAAATTATTAAACTGCTGTACAATGAGTAATACCCCGTTCACACAGAGGGCTATTACCCGGGTAATTCAGCCAACTTCCCGGGTTGAATGAACTACCCGGGTAGTGTGCTCTGTGTGAACGGCGCTAAAATTACTACTAACTACCCTGGTTCAGTATGAACAGTGTAGGACCAGGGTAGTTTATGAATTACCAGGGTAATTCAGCACTGTGAACAGGGTTAATTACCAGGGTAATTCAGATCCACAGCTGACAACCCTGCTCGTTAAAAACAGATTTACCAGGGTAGTCTATGTGAACGGGGTATAAGAGGCAATACCCACTTCTAAACTGAACCCTATATTAGCAAATATTCGTGTTTCTGAAACACCTCCATTTATACAAAAGGATATATAAAATCTGACAGGAGACAGAGCCACTAGCCCAATACGTCTGCCCATTTGTTATTCGTGTTCATTGTCATTTTTATCCAGTCTACTCATCAAAGTATTAAATAGTAATAATGGTATTTGGTTGGGGCCGTTTGTTTGCTCAATGGATGGTTCTCCAGGCAAACTACTTTATGACATTCTGCCGAGTCCAGGATACAAGAAAGACGGTAACATGTTGGTAACGTTTAAACATGATTCTTGTTTTTGTAATTCCCATGGTTGTCTTTCAAATTATTTTCTTTTCTGACGCCACTAATTTTGCTTGTGGGTATTTGAGACCACTTGATGAATGGAAATATACGCAGAACGACTCACTTAACAAACAAAAAGAAGTATGTGTTTGTGATTGACAAGGACAACAAATTGAGTTAAACAGGATAAAAAAAAATAACCAAGAAAATATGAAAAAACAAGGGACGCTGCTTCCCAGACTGATCTGGTTTAATATGGACAGCAGATGCCCACAAACTTTATATGCTTCAATATTCAAAACATTAGCTAGGAGAAAAAGAAGAAAAGAAGAGAGCACATTCAAATGGACTGTATTAATGCTAATTACTGAAATAATAATCTATATTCAAAACATTAGCTGGGAGAAAAAGAAGAAAAGAAGAGAGCACATTCAAAATGACTGTATTAATGATAATAACTGAAATAATAATCAATAACTAGGAGAAAAAGAAGAAAAGAAGAGAGCACATTCAAAATGACGGTATTAATGATAATAACTGAAATAATAATACATTTTCAAAACATTAGCTGCGAGAAAAAGAAGAAAAGAAGAGAGCACATTCAAAATGACGGTATTAATGATAATAACTGAAATAATAATCAATATTCAAAACATTAGCTGGGAGAAAAAGAAGAAAAGAAGAGAGCACATTCAAAATGACGGTATTAATGATAATTACTGAAATAACTGGTATATCATTAAAACACAAAAAAATACCAAGTGATTACAATCAACAGGATTAGGGAGGAGGAGGTATTGCCCGATAGGGTGAACCGCCGGTCGTGAGATCGCTATTGAACTGTTATTTAAGGAATAGTTCCCATATTGGACTGAAGCATTAGGGTGGCCAAGATGTCCGCACAGTCGTCATTATAGTGATAAGAATATGTTCGCCTACATGCCGTGTTATTTGTATGCACTTGCACTTTTTTGTGAACGCTTGGCATTCTTGTGGCTGAATAGGGTTTTCTTGTGTCTCAATTTACTGTATACCGTGCTGCATCTCGAGTCATTAGGTAGCTCTGTGCAGTTCTACTGGATTGTAAGATTTACATAAACCTGGATTCCGGACCATATGTAGTTGTATAAAATGTTTTCTTTTTAGATTAATAGACTTTAGATTTCACTGTAACCTGTAACATTTTATCCTTTTATTATTGTTCTTTGTTCTTTGTAAATTCCTTTTGACAAAATCAAAGCTTCTACAGTATTACAATCATCCTTCTACAACATCTGCATTAAATGACTATTAGGAAGTTAAGCACACAGGGCCGGAGGTAAAGTTGTGCGTGTTATAGATATATTTGTGGTTAAAGTCAGGTGAATGCAAAACATATGCAATAATGTACGCTTCAGCAAAGGTCAAGGGGCATCCACAATATGTACGTAGAGGCCGAACACGACAGACCAGAGCAAGGGGGCGGGAGTCTGGATGAGAGGGGTCAGGGCTGAATTTACACCTCCATGGGCCTGTGGCTAAAAATCATGAAAGGCCATTGGAGTGGCCAGGTATGCATGGGTGTGATCCCTGTTTTGTGTGGTGGTCACATATATGTGGACCACCACCCGCCTTAATTACACTGATATCATTAGCTGCTGCATTAAGGGCCTTAATGACAATTGAGACCTGGGGCTGTAGACCCATTAGCCCCAATGTTAATTCGGCCCTGGGTTTTACAGTGCAAAGAGTGGAGCACTTTGTTACACTGTGCCCTTCTTCATCATACTATAACCTCCTTCATCACACCGATATCATTAGCTGCAGTGGCCCAGCCACTGGCCTTCTGGATAATGGAGGCCTGGGGCTGTTGTACCATTAGCCCCATTGTTAATCTGGCCCTGGGTGGGGCAGAGCAATCATATGGTGGCAGGGCTGAGTGGGCTCAACTTAAAGAAGTTGTCAGATTCAAGCTCATATTCTTCAGTATGTAAAATGAAACTGAGAGGTTGAATCTGATTGGTTGCCCACTTTTCAATCTGCCTGCAATCTCCCTGATTAGTAAATGTAGGCCCATGTCTAAAGAAGAGTGTAATGCTGGTCAGTATCTTTGTGCAATAAGCAACAGTGACCATTACTTTTTCTTCCCCTGAAAGTCAAGAGGGTTTTACCCAGGTGTAACTTTCCTCTCTGGGTCCTTGACAATTCAATATGCGGCTTTAGTAAGCTGCACATATTGCTGTAGAAGGAATATAAGCACTTACACTGTTGAACATCAGTTTATCAGTGTTAATATCCCATGAGCGGAGCCCAATGGGCAATTTAAATGTCACGGTTATACGAGTAGGCGATGATGTGCTCTGTCAGTAAATGGGGAATGCTCTTTTTCTTCACACCTTGGCGATTTCACAGTCAAATTGCTGCCTATAGCAGTCTGACAGTGATGAAGGCATGGTGTGACAGCAGGACAGCAAACAATCACTTAAGAACAAAAGCTGTTTGTGCAAAGTCTTTAAGACTAAACGTGTGACTATTAAAGCACAAATCTAGTAGAGATGGGAAGGCTTCCTTTATGGGCTTTTCGTGTGATGCAGAGAAGCCACAACTGAAGAAAAGCATTTAGCTACATAAGAGGAAGCAGGAAGGGGATCATTGCATATAATGACATCATAATGATTTTGTCTGTTTGTAGATTCCATACAAACATTTGTGTTAAACCATCGGATCTCAAGTCACCTTATCCAGACTTGAACCAGACTTAAGAGAGAACCAGGAGGAAAGTTACTCCTGGGCAAAACCATGCTGAGAAGACAAGAGTTAAACTGTGCGTCCACTAGAACGATATCACTCTGTATGCGTGACAGGCGTACAGAATGGGGATGGGGGCGCTGGGGGGAAATCGTTGTAGATGGCCAGCTTAAGGTTAGGTTGGTGGGAAGGATCGGAGAAGTGGAGGGATTGGTTAGGCTGCAGGGAGAGGATGGTTAATAAAATGGGAAGTTGAGGGTCAAGCTGCAGGGAGGAGAGGGTTAAGGTTAGGGAGCTGGAAATGCTGAGATTTTCCCTCATCTCTTATGAACCAGAGGATTCAAGGTAAGTTCATAAGTATAATACGGTAAGTACAATTGTGTTTTTCTATTATTTAATTGTTTTTTACNATGGAGGAATTTAATGCAGAAGCAAAATGATATAAATGACACCTGTAATATTTTACATTGATAGTAGTATACATGCAAACATGTCTTGTCCACATCAACAAGTCTACATTATATAGCAAAGGCACAGCATACGATCGTTACAATTTTCAGCTTACATAAAGTTCTCTCATCTCCTAAAAGGGCAATCCAGAGGTTTAGAATTGGCAGAGGGAGTTTGGAAATGGCTGTATATAAATTGATCCAAGAACGTTACAGAAGAATAAACAACTTTCAGGATCTGTATTTGTGTGGTTTTACATGAGTCAGTACACGAAGTTTAAAACATATAGAAGTAAGAAGGAGAAAAGCATTTTACCATATATGGTCCAATGATGACAATTAGAGATAAACAAAGCAGCTCTTATCTGCGCTTTTCTGAATACGAGAGGACAGAATAAGATATGAGGGCGACTGAGTCTTCTCTTTAAACGTGCTGTCAAGGCTGGAGAACTGGATGTTCCATGCCTGTGTAAGCCACTTTCTTATGGGAAAATATAATTATAGTGTCACAGTTTCTATCCCCCTATACAATCAGTATAACGTTTGGGTGAAATCACTGTGACATTCCACATTAGTCGAGTTTCACACCCAGACAGCTTCTCAAAGGTGAAACATGATCCAGATTGTCACTTCTGGGCTGCCAAAACAAACATTATTTGTATTTGTAAGTTGTCCCTTATTATATTATTATATTTGACAAATAGAACTGCGATGATGAAGACGTCTGATTGGGCTGGGAACAAATTAAGACTACATTGTGTTGCTGAAAGACAAAAACTGCTGAGGGCAGTAAAAAGCAATAAGTATGATAAATCATATGCTTCTGTGCATGGGCAGAGGAATTAACAGGAAAAGTGAGGTATCAATGCCCCTTTATATGACATCGGCCATCACCGAGTGTTTTCGCTTTTAACTGGCTGTCTGGCTGCATTTTAAAGGTCACATCAGTGTCAGTCACTTGGCGAAGGGTAATGAGAAGACAGCCAGGTAAGTAAAGATTAAATATTATTTAAAAAGTTGGAAAATGGGGTTAGGAGAGACACAAGGTTTGGCTAGGGTAGATATAGTGAGAGAAAGAGAGGTTGGATAGCATAAAAGAAACATACAGGTAAACAAAGGAGAACGGGAGGGGCATAAAATAAGATAGGGTTACATAGTGGGTGAAATGAGGACTGGAGAGACACACAGGGTCAAAAATGAAGACTGGAGGGGAACACGGGATCACAAGGAAGATTGGAGAGGAACACAGGGTCACAAAGGAAGACTGGAGGGACTTACTGTCCCGGGCCCGGCCTTTCCTCCACAGAGAACCAGAGGATGCTGAGAGAATACAGATGGACAGCTTCCTTGTGGAAGCTTTTCATCTGTGTTTCTCTTGGTGTAGCAGGCTGGAGGAATTCTCGGACATTCAGGCAGACCTGACGATCATCTCCCTACTGACAATGTGACTTAATGGCGCCGTGACTTCATGGTGTCAATGGGTCACGGGCCCGGGGCGAGGTAGCGGCGGCCCTGGGGACACCAGGTGCTTATTCTTTAACTCACCTGGCATAAACTCCTATAGAAAACATTGCTCACCTGTAACACTGAGGTGTAAGTCCTGCATCACAAAACGTATAGAAAGACTAGAGGAACATACTGTATATAGCTAGGAGCAGGAACGAGAGAGGGCAAATATATGTGTGTGCCCCCATGGGTACAGACAGAACTTGGCTGAACAAACTCATCAGGTTACACCCGGATGACAAGAGAAAGTAGGTGGCTATTGACAAAATGGTGTGTGAAGCCACCAGTGGCAATATACCCTTGTGGCTTTGCCCACTACCCATCAATTACAGGTGTACACCAAAAAATGCCAAAAAATAAATCTGCACCAGTCATATCTTTGACTTCCTTTAAACATATAAAAGCTAATTGCTAATAGATTAATAATCATGTGCCTATTTTATCAGTTGTATCAATTAACCCTCAGGGACTGTCAAAGAAAAGAACATACTAAGATCTGTTCCCAGAGACAGTGTATACTGATTATGTAAGACATGTCAACAGTCTTACAAGTAGATGTAAGTCAACAATGGTATCATCAGACGACAGAATACTAGATCAACTGCTGGCAGCTCTTACTCATATTACTGGTTCTGCACTATTTCTGATTCTTACATTCTCATATATGTATATGTATATACTTGTATCTGTTACCAGGATATGTAGGTGCTACAAATGAATACACTGTGAGAGGAACTCTACTACTATTTAACCTCCCATCAATGTGTAACTCCACTCTTATGCGCAGAGTTTAGTGTTTATGTACACAGTATTATGACACGTAGCTATTGTTCATACATGGTATGCTGGGCAGCTGCCGTCCCTTGNGATGTCAGCACAGCTGTCAGGGCTGTAACGGAGTGGTTTCACTTTACACTCAGCTGATTCGTGTGTGATGCAGCCATGGGCTGAAGCTGTGTACAAAGTTCTGTTTCCTTATCCTTAAATTCAGTGTGGGACTGGGGTACCTTGGGCCCACCAGAGGAAATCACTCTTGGGGCCGCCCTCAGTTATAAAGAAATAATGGGGCCCACCGGAGGATTCCCCTGTACTCTGCTTAGTCTGGTCCCTTAGGTTCTTTATTAGGAGCTAGTCCCCGCAGCTTGGGCACTACATTGGTAATGGGTGACCCGGTTATATTTGCTTAGCTTTTAGTATTACTGGGTACCACCAATGGGCTGCTCAGGCGCCACCCTGGCAATACAGCCGCATGATTATAATCTCAATTCGGTTCAATGAATAAACTGTGCCCCCTTTTTAACCGCCTCTCTGAGTCAGGTCTCTGTGTGTTTATTGTGTCAGTGTCATTTATTGGGCTTGGAGGAGGGGAGCGAGGGTGGGAGCAATTTATAGCAATCTACAGAATATATGAGCTTTTTATGAGATAGATAGATAT
>JABWIB010002033.1:23266-41638 GCA_016617825.1 Platyplectrum ornatum | reverse complement strand
ATAGATAGATAGATATTGGATAGATAGATAGATATTTAGATACGAGAGTTGTGATTAGCTGTGCTGCCATACGTGTGTTCATAAGTGTCTTGCGGTATGAACTACAGCCTCACTAGTATGTTGTATGTCACACTTGAACATTAAATACTTCAAGGCATAAGTGTGAGGGAAATGGTTTGAGAACTGTAAAATACATAGTATCAGCCATAGGACAGTGTATGGAAAGTGGAATATGTATTATAAAACTTTTCTTAATCTAAACCAAAATACAAATATAACTTACTTAAAGGCATTGGATATCTGATCCAGGTTTCCGGAAGTTGGATGGAAAGTGTCAGATTCCAGGTGCCCAGTCCACTGGTCTGGTCCATCCACACCCGCTCACCTAACTGTCCTGTCCCTTGAAATCTATGCGGGCGATAGTAGCTCACAATAAATGAGTAAGTATTCTGAAATGACTGTATTTCTGCAACTTACCCATTCATTAAGGCGACTTCTCTATGTGAGCTTCCCTGTAAGACGTCAGAAAGGGAACCAGCACATAGACCTGGAGATAAAAGATTAGTAAGTGTATAGGAAGGGTGAGGGTTAGGCTACTGGGAGGGAAAGCAATAGGAGAAAGGAAGGTTTAGTATTAGACTTTGTAGAGGGCATGGTAAGGGAAGGTTAGGGTTAGGCTGTGTTAAGTAGAAGGGGAGGTTAGGGTTATGGTTATGGTAAGAGGAACTGATCAGAGAAGGTAAAGGGTAGGGTAAGGCTACGGGAAAGGAATGGAGCATAGAAGGGAAAGGTTAGGGTTAGGCTGTAGGGAGAGGAGGGTCAGGGTAAGGATTAGGATAAGTAACGGTTGGAAAAAACTCATCTCCCGATACAGCAGATTCCACGGTTCTTCGATCTTTACAAGGAGCACTTTGAGCACTGCAGTGAAAAAGGGGTTTGAATTTGCATTCTGGTCTGTATAGCTGTGTACAAATAATTATTATTATTATTATTATTATTATTATTATTTTTTTAACATCACAGGTAGTTGATTAGACCGAGGTGTTCTGTCTGGCAGTGTAAAAGGTGTCTACCCTGGAAAAACCCAGGTACACACTGCAGTGGAAAAGGGCTTTTTTATATTTTACCTGGGAAAAATGCAGGGTACAAACCCAGATCTGAACCTGGGTTCTTGGTGGAAAAGCGGTATAAGTCACACACTCGCTACAGTGCCACAGTGTACACATGAACAAACCTGTTTCTCTTTTATATCTTTAAAAAAAAATATTCTGCTTGAAACATGGCATTGGAATCACTAAAACCTTCTAGCATCCTAAGCAGTCTCACGTTACCATTATGAACCACATCACACAGTTGTCTGATAAAATAAATCTAACATGACAGATACAAGATGTCTGCAACTGATAAGTATCATTGTCGCTATAATCCTATAATTATGCTGTTGCTACACCCATTTACACATAATCACTTATACACAATCAAAACCTGACTACACAATACTTCATCGTCTGGGTACATGTCTTTGGTTATATTCTTTGAAATTGATGTAGTTCAATGTTTCCTTTTTTGACAAGTCTTTCTTACCCATCCCTCACATCCCCGCAGCATAAACCTATACCTCCCCCCCACTGCAGCCTAACCCCAACTCTACCCTCCCTGAAGCCTAAGCAACCCTCCTCCCCGAAACATCCTCTGAGCCTTTTCCTGTTATTCTTACTACCACTTTGTCCTTTATGGTACAGGATTAACACAAAGTTTGTATAATTGCCCTCAGTCCTGGTAGTAACACTGCTGTGTGACTGCATCATACAGAGCATCTGGCCTGTACTCTGTGTACAGGCCAGGTGTTTGCCCTTGCCCTTGTATAAAGCTGGCCATACACTATGCAATAAATTGTTCCAATCGACCAGCTATAAGCTGGCCATACACTATGCAATAAATCGTTCCATTCAACCAGCTATAAGCTGGCCATACACTATAAGATAAATTGTTCCAATTAAAAGATTTTTCAAGAGTGGGCAAAACCATGTTGAATTGCAGGGGAGTTAAAATGAATTCATTGAAATCAGTATTAGAGTTGAGAGATGATGTTTCCAGCACAAGTGTAATAACAGTGTAACAGTAACGCTGGTCAGTATCTGTGTACAACATGCAACAATAAAGTATTCTCCCTGCATGCAAACACTGACATTCATTTTACCTCCCCTGCAATTCATCATGGTTTTACCCACTCTTGACTAAAGCTGGTCGATTGGAGCAATTTATTGCATAGTGTATGGCCGGCTTTAGTCTCCAATGTCTTATAGAGTGTGAGCTTGCAGTCCCATCCAGTCTGTCTATTATCACCCAGTTATGTTAAAATGTTTGTTAAAATTGTAAACGGCCTCATAATCTGATGGTATATATATAAAAAAAACATGTTAATATGTGCATGAATAAATACAGATACAGATACAGACAGGATTTTATATGTTTTGCATTCTGTCCATGGCCACACATCTGTGCTACCCAGTCACAAAACAATCTGCTCTATCCAGACTTCCGACAAATGACACAGCTCACAACTTCTAACTCAGAGAACGTGTCGCGAACTGAAGTGGGTGTGACTTGGCATTAAAGGCATCCTGACACACAGTGTACTAATACAATAATCTGACTCTATCACCACGGTTACACTTAAGGTAGGGTAAACTATATACATAAACACTGTTTACTTACCCAAAGAAGCGTAAGCTTTCTGACAGCACGAGAGGGCGGGTGACGGGAGAGTTCACCCCCCTCTCCCGTACCGGATGCGGCTCATAATAATTAAATTCCATCCCACATGTCAGGATAGTCATTAAGGATAGTTTACAATGCACTATTTCACTTGACTGGATTTCTTATGTATTACATTTTTTTCTCCTTAAGAAATTTCAACAAAATAAGCTATTTAATGCAACAATATACCAAATAAATAAACCCCACTAAAACCTTAGCATAATGTGTTCAAAGCTTTTTAGTACATTTGTTCCCTCCAGTCTTGTTTTCTTTTTATTAAAACTATAAATGTGTTCTCATGCGGCAGTAATAAAGTACCATTTGTCTTAAAAAAACCGAAACAAGATAATCATTGCCATTCATTTTGGTGAATTCTTTATCATAGGATTGGAAGGGGACCGATGGTTCTATGTGACTAACACTAGTAAAACAACTGCCTTTAGCCCTCATCTGGTCTTCATTTAAATATTGTATACTTTCACTGTAATGTGTGGTTGTTCAGCTGCATGCGGGATATTCAAAATGATTTTGCTTACACAGGATTCTATATGGGCAAATCCTCCAGGAAGGTCCTAGATACTCCTGTACGTTGGGTAGCAATCTTAGGGCTAGATCTACTAAACTGTAGAAAAGTGGAGATGATATCAGGCCATAGCAACCAATGCGATTCTAACTCTTACTTTCCTATTACATACTAGAGAATATCAGGTAGAATCAGATTGGTTGCTATGGGTAACATCTCCATTTGACCTTTTCCACAGATTAGTAAATTTAGACCTTAAACTGTGATGTGAGCGGGTCACCCTCCTGTAGGGGTTGATGACGCATATGCCTACTGTACCTCCCAAGCGTCCCCATTCATGATTTTGGGTGACTGTCCCACTGTCCCTCCTGCCCGCACTTTGTCCCAATTAAGGGATTAAGAGCTTTAAAAAATTGCCTGAAAACGACCGTGTCTTTGGTAGAGTCAGGGATGGGCCTGGACGGAACTGGGGCTGGGGCTTATGTGTTCCCATTTCAGAACGTTGGCGGGTATGCTTTGTGTTATTCTCAACAGTGTGGAAGGGGGTAGATTGTAGCACCAACCTACACACTGGTTCCTGTTCCCTCCAAAACTTTCTGAGAATAGAAAGAAGAAGGAAGTATAGTTATAGAAGAATCTTACTAAAATCATTATTTATTAGCATTTCTGCTAAAAAATACAATAGCAATTTTTTTTATAGCAATTTCAAGATAATTTTATGTAAATATCTCATGTTGGGGGCGTGGGGGTGCATTCACTCCCTCAGGTGTCTGTTTTTTAGAAACTGTTGTATTGGTGATCACTTTCAATTACTAACAAGATCCAAATGTTATCTCGCTCACTGCAGGGGCCTCATGTTTTCCCATATTACAGAATCAGGAAGTGAATGCCTAATATTCCAGATCAGACACGATGTGCCTATCTATTGTACTTGCGCACCTCGTATTTACCCTCAGGTGTAGTATTCAATATGGTGTAGTGTGGTTACCTTGTGCAGTTATTTGTATTGCTGCTTATGTTTGGTGTCTATTAATAAACAGAATTTAAAACAATATTCCAGGCTGTTATATATGGCTCTATTACGCAGTGTTAGGCCATAAACCGTAATCAATAGCTTCATGTGTGTAATAATTAGTAATATGTGACCGTGAATGACAAGTGATGCGAGTGAACAGGGTTTGCTGCTTTTAGTACATCATCATCTGTGACCTTATGGGTCCAAGCCAGACCTCCAGCTGGAGCTTTATCTAAGTATCAGTTCATTCCCCTAGGCAGATCGACTCACTTCTTGTGAGCGCATTTCTGGGTCAAGGGAGTGCCATGTCTACACAGCGGGGGGTATGCTATTACAAAATGCTTCTTTTGTGCAAATATTCTGCTAATGTTTTCTGACAAAAAGGGAGGGTTCAGGGAGATGGAAATGTCTGTTCTCAACATGCACTGCAGATCGGAGGCATGAAATGTTTTGTTTCACCACACCGGGCTATACACGAATAGGGGTAGATCTACCAGAGCTTATAAGAAGAACACACTTATGAATGTCAGTTAGAATCGGATAGGCTGCTATGGGCCGCTTTTCCTGCAGCATTGGTAATCTGGCCAAGTGGTTCCCAAATTTTCTGACTTGGGGAATCCCCCGATAGTTGCCCAAGGTGTAAGCTGCACATTTTACTTATCCCATATCAGATAGGCATACCCTCCATATGTACATATGTACCAGCTAAAAAGGACAACACTGACTGTACTGGGAATAGACCGTCCTTCAACTTTTGTGGACACACACATCTATATGTTACTATATGTTGGAAGGTATTCATAAGTTTTACATTTGATCTATTAAGGTGCATTTTTAACATAAGTATTTCTTTTTAGGAAATGCATATCACATGCAAATCCCAATGACTATATTATATCAGTGGTTGAAGTGGAAGCGGCGGTATGGACTTTGAGAAGTATAGCGTACCCCCTTTGTGCCCTGTATTATATAGAATATTTTATATAGAATATAGTCTAAGGAACTGGGAGCAGCAGCGAATCACACGATGTTTACATAGGCTTTTATCCAATCACATGCCATTGTGTTTTCTCAGTATCGCTATTTCTGAGGTTTCTCCTATGCTAACATGTTGAATACTTTTTGGTAATACAATAGACTGTGTAACAAGGGTTATATTCCTCATCGAGAAAAGAGAGCATGGGAATGTTACTTACTTACCAGGATAGATCTGAGTCCTTGGGATCTAGACTTCCTTATGGTCATTCCATTGCCAGGGAAGACTGAATACAACATGTACCCCTACTGGATGGTGTGGAAAAGTTGTGGCAGCGAGGGGAACTGTCTCAGTACACAGTAATCTGAATACTGCGGGCATCCGCATTAAGATTTGGTCTAATGCCTTTTCTACCATGTACAGACATTCTGCAGAATATACTGCGGCTGAAATCATTTGCCATGCTTAACAGTAGTGCAAGTCATACCGTAATAACTATAACAAACTATTTGTGGGAGTTCACTTAAGTACTGCAGATGTTCAGGAAGTTTAGGGTCAAAGCAAATCCAATTTGGCTTCTCTTCCTGGATATTAATTGACATGGTCTTCAATGTATATATAACTGTATGTGTGTGTGCGTATATATATATATATATATATATATATATATATATATCTTCTGTCATGGCATATTACATAATAAATGATGTTGTAGAACTCAGTTAGTTGATAGTTATTATGCTGAAGGGGATACAGAAAGCACTGACTAGTATTGGAAAGCAGCTGTGAACCCCAGGCGGTATGTATATATTAAAGTTGCATATGTAGAGTTTTAACTTTTCATCAGCAGTAGCCACATGTGAAAGTCCTGGCACAGTCTGACGCATGTTGGTCTTAGTGCCTCTTACAGCTCAGAAGGAAACACCTTTCCCAGGGGGACTTGTTTTAGCATCTTCTTACGTGTACTGACGCTGTGATTTCACCCTTTCCACTCTGCATGTCAATGTAATACAAAGTGGAGGAGCTCCGAGGGACTCAGCTGACAGGAAAATGAGACACTCCCAGCGATTGGTTAGAGAACTGATTTTATTAATGTCTCTCGTGTATACTGCAGATCTTTACTTACTAAGATGTTCCATGCTGTAAGATGCAGTGAGCTATAGGACTGCATAGACTGTGCAAATCAGAAACCACATAAAACCTGGGACTGGTTCACAGTATACGTTATAAGTTCATGAAAATGCCTTTGTCTATTGACAGTAGCTATTAAAGTGACTAAAATGATTAAACTATCCATACACACACAAAACTCCATATTCTGCAAGCTGGATGCTTTACTTCTGTATTTATCAGTGAACTATAATTATGCTGAACTTACAGAAATGGGACAATGGACTACAGTTTCTTGGGCATCTTAGTGCCTCGCGGTCAGATCTAGACTTTAAAAATAAGCGGGTAATAGATGGAAATTTATACCCAGGCAAAACCATGGAGGCAATTTAACCACAAACAGACCCCTAGTTTAACACCTTTTTGCGTGAGTCCATTCCAATATTAGAGATATGAGGAGGTTTCCTGGTCCAAGTCTGAAGAACAGCAATACCCTGTTAACATTACACGCGTTTTTACTGGAAATTTAAACAGCACCCTTTTAAAAACATGTTTCTTTACATGGCAGGGTTTTTGCCGGGTCGGACCCAGGTCTCCGTCTGTTTCTACAGTGCAATCCCGAGTAGTGCAGTGAATAGTTGATTGGCTGTGTAAACAAAGTACAATTCAAAATGGTTTTGCCCAGGTGTAAGTTTCTTCTTGTATTCATTTATTTTTTAAATAATATCTCTCATTAGCAGTTTTTTTTTGGAGTAGAAGCCCTATAACAGACAATGGGGGAATCAGGTCAGGCTTTGTCTACTGGGTATATGCAGAGAAATATAGGTAGGCTTCATTACTCTGATTGGGGGTAGTTTACACACCCTGAGGTTGTGTTTCAATCAGATAGCAAAACTGAGGTTAACTATGGGCGGGATCCAGACGTGCCGAATTTGCTTAGTTAAGAAAAACTCTACTTTATCACTACTTCAATTCTGTTAAGAAAATCTGGTTCTGTGATTTGCAACCTCAATTTCCAATTTTGAGCTATCAGAGATTTGTCTGTGTTACCAACATACATAATGAATTTGGAGCTGGATTTTTGTACATACATAACTTTGTATTAATCAAAGAGAATACTATAATACATTGTTACATAAATACAGGACATGTTTGCATGAAAGTGCAAAGTAAGGAACAGTAGCACAAAACCTGTATAAAGTAACCTGTATATGTGGCAGAGACAATATAAAATAATAATTTCCTAATAAAGAAGGAGAAAAAGGAAAAGGATGGGAGAGAGAACCAATAGCAGATAATAGGCACTGGCAATGTACAATAAAATAAACAACAAAGAATAAGAGCATATGTAGAGAGTACAGTAGCACAGGCTACGAAACATAGAAAATGAACAATACAGGAACACTAGGGCGCAGGCCAGAGGAGGCCGCAACGTCAAGTGGAGACCTCTCCCCATCAGCTATGAATTCCTCCCAGCTAAACCACTGAAATGTAGGAAGGAAGGATGCCATAGAGAATGGGGCATCTAAAGTTTCCATGTGACATTGATGTTCTATTATATTCTGTGTTTCCATACCGCTGCTTCTTAATGTCCATACCCCCACTTCCATTTTTCCAGTTCGACCATTGGCTGAAACAATAATTTAAGATTTCGATAGTCAAAAAGGCGTTTTATATATAAGATCCCATTGGGCAGCATGTGAAGATCCATTTCCCAGGCTAATGCTGAATAATACCTTTGGCTTGCCAATGGTCCAGAGAGAGATTGGAAATCTTTTGAGTCTCAGCTGCAAATGAAATTGTGGGAGGGAGATAACAGACTACGGGCAACAATCAAACTATCCCAAACTTTCACTGCATCCTGAACAGACCAAATGGGAATGGGAAGGCAGGTTGCAGTGATTTAGGCACTGCAGAGTGCTTCCCCCGTACACAAAGTCTGTATCTGACCCATGGTTTGAGGAGGTGCAGATAATTGGTGGGGGTAATTGCCCCAGAAATCCACATTTTTCCCAGATAACAGAAATAATGTCAGAATGGGACACCAGGCATTTAAATTGTCCAGTAAAAGCAGCTTGTGGAGCTGCAATTTATTCCATGCACATTCATTTTAAATACTAAAGCAGTAACATATTATTATATATGCATTTTATGTATTTTGAAAAAACCTAATTTTTAAACTAGTCTTTCATTATTGAAAAAGTTGAAAATTAAAAAATGAAAGCCTGCCAGAGGGAAGGAAATATAAAAAAGACTACCTCATTCCCAAATGTTTGTAATTACTACGAGAAATAATTTCACTATTATAAATAATTAGCACCTATCCCAGGGGATGCCGAATTATTTCAAGTACTGTGAACAGGATTTTCCATGTAAGATCTAAGAACAGAAAAACACACTTAAATAGTTAAGATATTGTAGTTTGGCTAAGGTCTAAGATCCAGAGCTATCTATCTATCTAAAGCTCCCAGCATTCCTGCATGGAAGAGAGTGCAACTGCCTCTTTTCCTTTCGGCTCAGGTGCAGCCACCCGCGTTGTTCCTGTAGTCACATCCATAAGCATAGCCAGAGTTACAGACTTTTGATATCTTCCTCCTGTGAGAAACCAAAAAGGCTGCAGTGTAAGGGTGGGCTTATGTAAATCACGTTTGAAGCCCCACCCCTGCACAGCAAATCATATGTTTACTACTTATGAGCGAAGCTGATGTAATCAAGCACCGCCCATCCATTGTAACAATCAGGGCTGGAGGAACTGATTTCCATGGAATCGCTGCCTCAGCCCAAGGGGGGAATTCAGTGAACGTCGAATTGATGTATTCGCCAAATAGAAACAATTTCTGTGTCGAATTGTCCTTTAGAGGATTCAGTAACCGTCAAATTGATGCATATTCGCTTGTTCTGTTGCCGAATTGAATTCCGCAAGATAAAATCGCTGCGTCGAATTTTACCATAGCAAGCATACAGAAGTCAAATTCACTAAATTCACAAATTTTAAATAAAAAAAGTTATTTTTTATTGCTGTTTCTTTTTATTTGGACATTAATGGAATAATTGTGTGCGTCCATTCTAAGGAACCATATTACTTTCTATTCTCTCAAACAAAAACTTTTCATCAATATGTTATTCATACCATACGTAAAACAAAACAGACACTTCTGACCCCGTATTATTGTGCCAGGTAATTGCCTGTTGATCAATTTACTACAACAGAAGCAGGGATTTAAAATTGACAATAATGATGTAGCAGTAAATTCGACATGGCAATTTCTATTTCCCTGGCGAATAAGGGATTTCAAATCGACAATCCAATTTGACAGTTACTGAATACTATACATCACTATGCCAAGTCTCAGAAGTTTGCCAACCAGAAGAAATACCTAGAAATTTGTGAGTCTACTGGAGATCTGATTGGTCAGTATAGGAAAAAACGGTTTCCCTTGTAAGAATTTGCATGCGACTTTTAATGCTAAGTTAAATGTAAATAGATTCCCTAATATAGCTTTCTTGATCCTCAGATACATAACTGTTTATAACATCAGGACAATAATCTTTTTACAAGTGAGTTTGAGTATAGTTGTGAAGCTACTTTTCTTATACATATGAAATCTAGGATGACCAGCCTTGGTGGGCTTAAATGAGGTAATATATTTGAGAGTATTAGTAGTGGGCAGGAAACATGAAACTTTAGCAACCGTGGTACATTCTAATACATAATCCATACCCTTGTTCCAAAATCCTATAATTCTGTCAACACATGAATAAACCACATATACTATTAAACAAAAACTATAGTCAATGCTGCATTATCACCAATAAAAATATTTTACTTGCGTTCCCCTTTCTCTGATTTGAGCTTAAGCACAATCTACTTTACTTACAGCCTCGGATGAGAACTGGGTGTGTGGGGTATGGGTGGTTGGTCCAATTATAAGCTGTACTTAGAAAGCACATCCACTCTGCTGCCATTTAAAGATAGATAAATAGATTTACTAAAAGGAAAAACAGTTGCCTGTAGCAGACCCAATATTAAAAAGCTGCCCATCAATGAGAATAATATGATTCTTGTGGAATGTTGGCACCGACAAATGGTGATTTTCTCTAGGGAAAATTACCCCATCTGCGGGCTATCCACGAGGACGATATCGTTCTCATGGTGGCCACTGAAAAAATAGAAATACCTGTAACAAAAAAGAAACAAAAGAAATAAAAACATACTTACATTTCAGGTGTCTTCACCCCCTTCTCTCAATGTTCCGATGTCTCCGTCTTCACACATATACAACATCCTCTCTGTCTGCACTGGAGCCGCCAAAGCATCGGAAGACGGAGCTGGGCAACACTCTGGTGCCCAGCGAAGACATCTGAAGTGTAAGCATATTTTTATTTATTTCTATTTTTACAGGTTTTTTTTTATTTTCTTTAAACAAACGAACTAATATCGGAAAATCTGATTTTTCAATGATATCGTTTGTTTATATTTTTTCGGTGTTTTTTTGCCATTTTCTATGTGGCCACCCACGGCAAGATTTCTTCCCAAAACCCATGACAATCGGCCTGTGTATGGCCACCTTAAGACATAACATATTTCTTTATGGTAGTACTACTTTTTTAAGAGTATTTAAGGGTTAAAGAATATTTTTATGTATATAGTGTAGATTTTTATGTATAAAGTGTAGCTGATTATACATACGCACATACACATATCAATATACAAAAATGTTTTTAGCCATGGAAAGATGACAATCGACCAGATGCAGACTTTACAATCTTTTGACTTATGCATAACTTATGAGCGAATGGGCAAAGCCATGTTAAATTGCCGGGGAGGTGAAATGAATGTTATTGGACGAGGGGGGGAATTCAGTAACTGACGAATCTTCGTTGAAAGTTCGTTTCCTCAGCGTTCGTCAGTGATGAAAATTCGTCAATGACTGGTGATGTATAGTATTCAGAAAGTGACGAATTGTAATGACGAATTGTAATGGCTGACGAATGTTGACGAAATTGCATTGACGAAAAACTGGAATTCGTCAGGTGATATTGCACTAAACTGACGGATACACTGACGAATTTGAGAAAAATTCGTCATGACGAAGTTTCGCTGGAAAGAATATTCGTCAGTTAGAAGTCTGGTTACTAGTAATTATTGTTAATGGAGTGAAATTTATGGCACATAATATTTATGTGTGATTAACATAATTAAATTTTGCCTAGGCAATTTCATCAGAAGTGTTTTTAATTTGCAGAGTTCGGGAGAGTGGTTTGTGGTTGNATTTGAGAGTGGGATATGTATTAGTGACTGTTATAGCTTCCATTTTTATGAATGGGCAAACATGCTTTCAGTGCTTATGAGTGTCTTTCTATAGGGCTCCTATGGAATTCGACACACTGTGCTGACGATTCCCGTTTTGACGAATTTGAAAATTCGTCATGACGAAGTTTCTCTGAAAAGAATATTCGTCAGTTAGTGAATTCCATTTTTGTATNCTTTCTATGGGAAAATTCGTCACGGCGAACGTTCATTGACGATCTGTAAACGTCAAACTAAATGACGAAAAAATACACATTCGTCACTTAGTGAATACACATTTGACGATTTTCGACGAATTTTCGTCAGAACGAACTTTCAACGAAGATTCGTCAGTTACTGAATTCCCCCCCAGGTCTAGACTTTACGTACTATTGACTTACGCATGACTTATTAGCGAATGGGCAAAACCATGTTGAATTGCAATAGTAAATAGTGGAAAGGAGAGAGCTGAATATTAATATTATTTCTGATTTCTTGCCTCTTTCTAAGACTCTCTGGTCTCTGAACAGCAACTGATTCTATTCTGATGTTCCGTTGATATTTATTATAGTATAAATCCCGGCTAAAGTATAAAAATAAATACTGCTTAGCTATTTAGGGTAGCCAGACTCGCTCCTCCTCGTTTCCTGAATACTCCTTGAGCCTGGAGACTTCAACCGCGGGATTTATTAATTCTTACCTGCCCTGTGGTCCCAAATGGTTTGCGAAGTCCCGGCACATGAGCAGTGGCTAATTTCTGGTCACTGCAGCCAACAAAAAAAATCACTGCACATGCGCTGGGACATTAACTTCAGTGACTTGCGCTTTTCCTGGATCAAGTAAGTTTATCTATTTATTCTTTTTTTGTCTTAGTTTTTTTTTTTTAACCAGGAAATCACTGGGTTTTTTCATGACTATTTTTATTTTATAAAACAATAATGGTCTCCACATATATACCCCTCTTTTTCTCACCCTAATAACAGCTATTAATGGGAGGAAAGGGGCGGTCCATGGGTGAGTTCTGGAATTCTAACAATAACGCCTGAAATCAACGCGATCGTCGTTTGGTAAATAGCATCAAATATAAAAGGATTAAAAATAAATGGACAAATAGGAGTGCTCCATTTCAAATTCTACATGAGATATGTGCAAAATTCCACAACCATATGTGGAAGGAGAATATTCCATAAATTATAGGACATGATCCAGACTTAAGAGTTTTCATGCTAAGCGTTTGCATACTGCGCAGGGGCTCACATAGGACTTCCAGCACGGACATGGAACTCATTACCCAGACTTGGGTCATGTGAGTAGGCAAGGTGGGCCTATCATAATAGGGGCTTACGGGTCATTTTGAGAAAGAGCACTGAGTGTCTGGGACTTGGGTTGATAGTCAAGCAGTTTATGTGTGAGGGCTCTCACTCCTCGGAGGCTACAAACATGTATATTTATTTGATATAAATTTTATGTGGTTTTAAATAATATTTTTAATTTGCATATATGGAACTTTTGAGGTCTTATTAAAATATAATCATATTTTAATGATTTATTACATTATTTGGTATAATTAACTTGAGCACTGAGCATCTTTACCATACAACTAACTTATCCATTGTTTAATATACAGTATAACACTTGCCCCTATCTCGTATAGATTGTATGTTTGTGGGCAGGGCCCTCCTCCTAACTCATTCTGTCTGTTACCACCCAGTCATGTCTTAATGTTGAAATTGTAAAGCGCTACGTAATCTGATATAATTAAGTATATGTAAAATATGTAAAAACTTGTTATTGAATAAATAAAAATGTTCTGTATATTTTATTTGTATAGTAAGGTCTTGGCTATGCCCTTACACATGTTCCTCATTTCAGTGCAAACATAGCTTTCCTTTGAATCATTGAGTACATCCCTTCAATGTAAGTGGAATTGTCTCTCCATTGTATGTCAGAGCATCACTGGCAATGCCCCGTTCGCATTGCCGACCTGGTAATTAACCATCTGACATCTTCAGCTAGGTAATTATAATTTTTTTTTAATCTTTTTTTCTTACACTTTATTTCCCCTTTGTATTTCCTTAAAAAACCCAGGCTAATCCAGGAATAACCCTGCCTTTTACTCGGGTCCAAATCTTGGGTAAAGAGATCCAGGATTTTCAACAGGCACTGGTCACAGGAATACCCAGGTTTTTCATGGCAGTGTGAATGGGATATACGTCTGCATACGGTCCATAGTTATCACATTTTTTGGCTAAGGAACAAAACGGTCAGTGCCATTAAAGACGCATCGTCCAATACACCACAAAGCCAAGCGTCGGTGAACACGTTGCACATGGTTGCCGCATTGATAATATTCCAGCCTTGCCTTTTCTTTTTGTCTACTCAAAAGGAGTCCAGTGTTTTTATTCTTTGAAATCTCTCTTCTGTGAATGCTTGCACTGTGAGCATAAACATAAACACTAAGTAGAACTATTTAGCAGATGTACTTCAGAGACAGTTAATCACAGGCATTGAATTTATGTCAAAGATCTACTCGCTGTTTAGCTTAGTCCCTAGTGCAGCTGAGAAAACAAATAAGGTAAAATATGCAAACTGTAACGCACACTCAAATTTAGTGCCCAAGGATCTTACATTGTTATCCAAAATTATGTTGTACTTTCTTTGGCTTTAAAAACAGAAAGCATATTTCTCATTAAGGGTTTGGTTTATAAAAAAAAAAAAAATATGTATGGCATTTGGAAATTTATTAGAAACAGCTGACATTTTTGATGCAAAAGTGATTTTTTTAAATAGAAAATGGCAGATAATTGCTTTATGCTTTGTACAAAGTATATTCAAAAATGGCTGTGTGCGCCTTTGGCAGGGAGCCCTCCCGTTCATCTAGCAGCATAGCCTCTCCAAACTGAAAAGGGCTGTTGTGTAACACAATAGTTCTAGTGGTTTGTGTTACGAGGAGATGTCTTTTTTATGAAGCTTTGTTCTCAAGTCTTTTGTTTTAGCAGAACACAGTCAAAGATTGGCATCATAACAAAACAAAATAAAACCACGTGGGCAAGTGAATAAATAATAATAATACTATGCTATTTACCACACAGAAAGAGTCTGCTCTCTTAACCTCAAGTGCAGTCGTGTTACTCAGGGGTGAATGCTGTTTAACATGGCATATACTGGATTGACTATTAACTTGCAGGCGAGCAGCTTTCATTTTCCAGGGGCAAATAACAGTTCATTATCAGGTTACTTTGACTTTTATCAGTGTGCAATCTGCAATTTTTTCTTTTCAATACATTATCAAGCTCGGTCGCGGTATGTGCCAGCCAATCAGTGCACTGCTTCAACAAAATTAAAAGAATAACGCGACCTTTATTAAGATAAGATTACCTCTACTTTAGTATACAACTCCATCTTTATCAAGATTTATGACATGGGACACAAAGGCCTCAGAGAACTTATTTTTTAAATGAACAATGCTGAACCAGGTTCCCTTTTTCTGGCATTTGGATATTGAATTTACTTGCGTTCCCTGTGTGGTCCCACAATGGTCTGCAAAAAATATTAATTGAAGACCTGTTCAATTACTATTATAAGACTTAGACTCGGCTGCCTGCTCCTCATAGACCGGCACTTCAACAAGTCCGGTAAGTTTATTTCTGTTATTTTTTTTTTTTAATTCACTGTTCAGTAGTATTTTTTTTTTGCGTTTTTTGAAATACTAATGGCGTCATTTATTATTCCTACAGTCTCTCCAAAAGTACCCCCCCCCCGCATCAATTAGAGGAATGAAAAGGCAGGTCAATGGGGGCATTGCTGCACTCCATCCTTAGATGGCGTTAGTATTACTCCTAAAGCGGAATGATAAACACCACTCCAGGGCCTAAATTTACTAAGCAGGGAGATTGACAGTTGGGGATGTTGCCCATAGTAACCAATCAGATTGAAATTCACATTCTCCAGTATGTAAAATGAAACTGAGAGCTTAAATCTGATTGGTTGCTATGGGCAACATCCCCACTTTTCAATCTCTCTGCAATCTCCCTGCCTAGTAGTTAGTAAATATTATGAAGTGCTAGATGGCATTGAGAAGATGTTGTCTCCATGCATCACCAGGGAAACAACATCTTTTTCCATTGCAAAGCATGCTTTGTATATATAAAACACTTCATTTTGTAGTGCTAATGCTCATTTTACATGTAAATATTAACTATAATATTAATATTGGTGATGATAATAATAATAATAATATGATTATTATTATTATTACTATTATTATTGCTTTAAGATGCTGCATAAGACTAAATATAACATATGGGCATTTCATTTGCTGTGCATAAGAACATACTCACCACCATACAGTACCACTGAGGATGGTCAGAATATCATGCTGGCAAAACATATGGAGTAATGAAGAAATGATAATAAACATTTTCGCTTGACATTTCCTCTTGCAGTGAAAGAAAACAACAGCCCTCTCAATAAAACTAAACAAAGATAATGGGCTTTAAATACCTTAGTGACATTCCCATCTGACAAGCCTTGCGGTACAGAGTTTCCTCATGTATGCACAACAAGGAGTAAACAAAACACGAGAGGGTAGAGCTGCGCTGTATCTCCAGTCATGTAATCACAGTTACTGGAGACGTTCAAGTTCATAAATGCAGGGCCGTGAGAGCAGAAGAACCCCGCTAACCTCTCTCTCATGTCTTTTTATCTGTCCCCCCCACTCCTCTATATAAGAGCTCTTGCGCCCCCCCCCTCTCTCACTTGATCAGTCTTTTCTGTTTTCTCTTTACTAAGCTGCGATGATGATGCTCATAACAACCAAACAGATTCTAGTTGTCATTCTCTCATCCAATACAAAAATGAAAGCTGGAATCTGATTGGTTGCTATTTTCTGCAGTTCTGGTGCACTGTATCTTTCTCTCTTTCCATAGGCTAGATTTACTAAACTGCTGGAATGGAAAAGTAGCCGACATTCTCTAATTTGTAATAAGGATCTAAGCGCTTGAATCTGATTGGTTGCTATAAGCAACATCTTGCTTTTCCATTCCATTCCCGTAGGCCCATGTCTCTGTTTCTCTCCTTCCTTTTGCCACGCTCTCTCTTTTACCTTTCTGTCTATTGTCTAACCTGTTTCTGTCTCTTTCCGTTTATCTCATTTGACTATTCTCTCTCCTAGGCCTAATTTATTAAGCAGGAAGTTTGCAGGGAGATTGAAAAGTGGGGATGTTGCCCATAGCAACCAATCAGATTCAAGCTCACATTCTCCAGTATGTAAAATACCTCCCAACAGTCCAGACTTCAGTGGGACAGTCCCACATTTAAGTGACTGGCCCGCTATCTCTCCCAATTCCCAGTTTGTCCCGCTAAGGGGACAAACTTTGTTTTCATGTTTAATATTGTTAAATGAGTTGCGCCATTAAAAGGGGTGTGGCTTGGGCAGGGTGGGGTGTGGTTTGGGTGGACCGTGGCAGGGCTTAGGCGGAGTTGGACCGGGCCAGGCGCAGGATTTATGTGTCCTGACCTCTGCCCCAGGAAACTTGGGAGGTATGAAAATTAAACTGAGAGCTTGACTCTGATTGGTTGCTATGGGCAACATCCCCCCTTTTCAATCTCCCTGCTTAGTAAATTAGGCCCTAATCTCTCCTATTCTAATCTGTCACTTTTCTAACCCTATCTCTATATCTATCTGTCTCTCTTTTGCTCTCTTGATCTCATTTTGTGTTTACTCTAGTCTTTAACCCCTATACCCATCTACTGTACTTTTTCTCCTCTCAACCCCCCGCTCTCCTCTTGCCAGTGCACCCTCTCTATTACTTACTATCAATCCTTGCCTTTTTCACACCTCCCCAGTTGCTCCTCTCACCCACCGCTCCTCTCCTCTTCAGGGCCGGCGACAGGGGGGTGGGGGCAAGGGGGACAGCTGTGATGGGCCCCAAGCTTCAGGAGGCCATGTCACTAGTGTTACCACCATTGATGGGGGGGGCAATGATTTGGTTGTACCTGGCCCCAAGATTTCTGTTGCCGGCCTCTTCACAGCTTTATCTCTCTTTAACCCCTTCCTCTACCTCCTCTTCTGTCTCTGTTCTTCCCAGCCACGACTCCTCTTCACAGCATCATCCCTCTTTACCCCCCGTCCTTTAGCTCCCATCTCACCAGTTCTTTTCTACCCAGTCACAACTCTTCATAGCTCTCTCTAGGTCTGTGTCTCTTTTACATACAGTGAAATACTTTTCCGGTTAGATGACTGGAATACAAACAAAAATATATATTGTAAATATTTTGTGAAATGTTATTGTAAGACTGAATAGAATGAAATGTTCATGTTTATTTGTTAAAGGGTGTACAGGAAAATGTATGCGGCAGCGTTATTTGTAGAAACCGATGATATTCAGTAACGGCTAAAGTACATTATATCCAGGAATTTTACCATTACATTTGAGTTTACAAATTTGAAATGTAAAATAAAATATATTTAGATATAAGTATGACAGGGGAAATCCTTAGCGTGTGTAAATTGTGAGCTTGAAACGTTCCTGGCGTGGGTATTCCCACTTCTTCATAGCAATTCATTCATTTCACTCTCTGAATTAATATTTTATGGTTTTGATATAGACCATCAGATATCACACTACTGGCAAGACATAGACCTTCATATACCATTACTGACAAGACATAGACCATCTTATACCATTACTGACAAG
>JABWIB010002032.1:32801-46696 GCA_016617825.1 Platyplectrum ornatum | reverse complement strand
TGTAGAAGTGATGTAACATAGAATTGATGCAAACATGTAACATGCAAAATACTTCAGCAGAAATGTCAGACCCTTTCCAATGTGTTCAAGGTATCACATTGTAATGCAAGAATGTGAATTAGGTCACCCCCTGGGCCTCAGGTTACTAAACTGCAGGATTGGAAAAGTGGGGATGTTGCATATCGCAACCAATCAGATTCAAGCTCACATTCTCCCAAGGCCAGTGCTGCCATTGGCAATCCCCTATAGCGATAAACCAGATGAGAGGGAGGCAAAAGCAACCATTCGCTTCCTCCTTTTACATGCTGGGTTATATAATAACCCACCAGGTAAATAGTTAGCCAGTCTAGGGAGGACATTTGCCACTCCTCTATAGAGTGGTCGCGCCCCCCTCTCCTATGTGAAGCAGACCAGGAACCATAGGGTAGAAGTGCAAGGTCTTACTTAGTGTGCCCAGAGACGTGGCACCGGCCCTGCATTCTCCAGTATGTAAAATGAAAATGAGAGCTTGAATCTGATTGGTTTCTCTGGCAACATCTTCACTTTTCCAATCCCGAAGTTTGGTAACTTTAGGCCCCGGACTTAGACATGACTTGTAGTTGCTGCAAACATTGTCAGGTAAGCAGTCATTATTTTTTACGTCCGCGTTCCGGGTGGATTGCGAGCAGTTGCNTAAGTAAATCACATAGAAGCGTCACGTCGGATACATTATTTGTACATATTTTCGAACCCTTCAAATGTATATGTATATATTTAAAAACAAAATGAAAGTTCCATATTTAGAGGTCACGCTGGTAGTGGGTAATCTACGCTACCCACTGACCAATGCTACATGTGNTATCAGCAACTACAAGGATTTAAATTGCTGCTTCAAAATACATCTGAAGAACTAGGGAAGGAGGAGGGATGGAGGGACTGTCGTAATGTGAAGGACAGGAGATAACAAGGAACATCCCCGGATAGCAGCTGGAGCAATGTCTCAGCATTGACAATTAATGGAAGGGTCTAGCTGATGAACCCTGACAACCTTTAAATTTGAAGCAACAATGAGTAATCCTTATTCATTTCTGCGTTGAGGAAATGCAGCCATGCAAATGATGTGAGACATATCAAGTGATTTGAATACTGCTTACAGTATTTGCATAGTATTTGCATAATCAGATGTAAATGTTTCGATCATATTAAAATGTGTGATCACTTAAATGTCTGTTTAGAAGAAACACTTGTAATTATGTAGCTGGGGGGCCCGAGTTTTAGTGTTGGCATAACATTCCTAGCGGTCATGGCAAGGGTGAACTCCTGAATGGTTATCCGAAAGGATACTAATCATATTATCGCTGATTTTTAAATATTAAATCCTGCGTGGATCGAATGCTGCTTGACATAACCTTGAGCATATAAGCTGAATATATATCCTTGAAATTTAGGCAAATTTGACAATGTTTAAACCAATTAATTTGATGTGAGGTTTTAAGAAACAATATGCTTCAGTCTTTTGTAAATGCATTTATAGTCGCCCCGGAAATTGCTTNTCTGATGAAAATGCTGCGCGTCCTGATCCAAATCCAAATCTAAACAGAGACGTAATGTCACGATAGCCGCAATGTACACAGCCTTGTTATTATTAAGAGAGAGACATTGAGCACAGCTATAGTACAGTAACTTAGAGGAGAAGGCACTGGAGACCCCAGTACAAGACTGACCCCACCTGTTACACAACCATCACAGTAACACTGGGGAGACCTCCAGACACTGGAGACCCCCAGTACAAGACTGACCCCACCTGTTACACCCCCATCACAGTAACACTGGGGAGACCCACAGGCACTGGAGACCCATCTTGTACAAGCCTGACCCCACCTGTTACACTTATGTGTCTTTCGATAGAAGATAAAACTTCCTTCTGTGTATTAGAAATCCGCTGTCAGCGTTCTCTCATTTCCTTTCAGTGCATTTCTCTTATTTAAACAAAGTCGCGTCTAGCATGTCTGGGCCAGGAAGAAAAGACACCACCTAATGCGACTTAAGACGCAGCCATATGCTCTTCCATAAACACCTGTATCCGCAGCTTCATGCCGAATATTTCTTATCTTGCAGGAGTGAAATTTGACAGCTGCTCCTAGCAATTGTCAAATCAGGTTAGTGTGAGATTATTTGTTCTATCCCACTGTTTATTCCCTTTATTTTTGCCTGTCTGATAAACCCCGCAGATAACTGGAGACCTTGTCATACACTCTCTCCCCCCTCCCCCACTCGCTCCCTCTTTTTCNAGTTCCAAAGGAAGAGTCTTCTGTATTTCTGGATTGTCAGCTGTGACATTTGTAAACTGACACTGGAAACAAAACTACTGTCTAAATTTCCTGCTCTGCAATTAACTGTCCTTCAAGGCAGGCTGGGGTGTATCCGAAGGAGTAGGTAACATTCTTCCTCCTGACCGATACCATTACCTTTCAGTCCGCTCCAGGAAATTTTGCGTGCTGGGGAAAAAAATAAAACGAAACACGGGCCATAAAGAATGAGAGTTTCTCCAGCTTAAAATGTGTCTTCGATTCTGCGTTCAAGGTTGATCAGTGAGCTCAGATGTGTTTCCAAGGTGTTTATCCATCATATAAAGATACAAGAAAATATTGGGCTCTTCAAAAGAAACCTCGTTGTGTCTCAACAAATCGTATTTCATCTCCGCTGGGAAACAGGCGCTCTGTACCGGAATCTATTCACAGTTACAGAAAGGATATGTCGATTTACTTAATCCGTGTACCAAGACAATTGGCCTGGAATAAGGCTTGTGTCTGACCTGTGTAGTCTTTTGCTGTTACGGTACTGAGCTCTGTGCACTAGGAAATCCATCTGATAGGGCGGTTCTACCCCTCTCCTCGCCAAAAGTAAGCAAGGTCCATGCAGATCAGTGGTCCGTATGACTGAATCTCCCAGGGACATAAGTTAGGACTAGGGCATACGTCACAATATTTTGTACCACGCTCCGAAAAATCAACAATGATACAATCAGTTCCATANAATTGCTGATAAGGTCTCAGTTTAAAAGATATTAAGTCAGCTTTTAACTGTCTATGCTTTCACTCTGTCCTGTCCACTCCCTCTGTATGTCTTCATTTCTTTTGTACTGTACCTCCATTTGTTCTGTCCCCTCTACTCTCTCTTCTTCTCTAACAACCTGAGCTTCCATTTGGTCGTCCTTCACTCTGTCTACTGTCTTCTCTTCTTGTTTCCTGTCTTGTCCCTCCATCTTGTATTATTCCGCTCTCTTCTTTTTTTCCCTCCTGTCTTCTGTGTCCCGCCACCAGAGATGCATCATGACAAACTGTTTGGCATCTTCGTGCCGTCTGAATAATAATACTTTCCGACCTATAGAGTTCCATACCCAGCCTGATAATATACTGGCTGCACATTTGTAGGATGTCATGGATGCACTCCCAATACAGTATATTCTGTATGTAGAGAAAAAAATAGTTAAAAAAGAAAATAGCTATTTAATTATAAATAAAATGAATGCTGGGGTATTAATTCCCTGTTAATTATTGAACTTGCTTTCACTATGCGTGTGTGAAATAGACAGCTTTTTTCAGCGGCATTGACAGGGCCGGGAATATATTGCATGAGTTGCAGCCTCTCCAGCACCAGTTAATTATTAATTGGGTTTTATGCTGCCATTTTATTTAGTCTTATAAATTAAAGAGGTTAGAGATTCAGGTCAACAACGACGGGTGCGAGTGAAATTGCCAGTGATGTAAATTGTTCTCTAGATAATCCTTTCAATGACGTGGCCCAGAGAAGAGCATTGGATACTGTTTTCCATTTCTGTTTAAGGCTGAGTGGAAAATGAGCTATTGAGGAAAGCTCTGGTTTGTCACATTATCATATATAGTAAAGGCCTTGATTAAACAAACTAGGCTCCTGCCTAGGGGAACACTTGTCAGAGAGCAGATAATGTTGACCAATTGGCACTTTTCATAGAAACAGGATGTGATAGCAGATAAGAATCCCTTGGCCTAAGAAGTCTGACCATAGTCAACACAATTTATTTTAAGATTTATGATATCTGTATAGCTATCCCAAGAATGTTTAATTTGTGTTTATTTGTGATAAAATTTTATTTACCTGGATATAAAACCTGGATACATTTTTTTTTTTTTACAATTTGTCTAATCCTTTCTAAAATATTTCTATTTACTCTGCCATTACAACCTTCCCTGGAAGTAAATTGCACAACTTGACTGTCCTTACTGTAAATAACCCTTTTTTTGCCCTTAATGTAAATAACNCTTTCCTCTCCCCTTACTGTAAAGAACNCTTTTCACGGCCCTTCTAATCCTTTCTAAAATATTTCTATTTAATCTGCCATTACAACCTTTCCTGGAAGTAAATTCCACAACTTCACTGCCCTTACTGTAAAGAACCCTTTTTTGCCCTTAATGTAAAGAATCTTTCTCTCTGTCCTTACCTTAAAGAACCAGTTCTTCTCCCCTTACTGTAAAGAACCCTTTCCTCTGCCCTTACTGAAACGAACCCTTTCCTCTGCCCTTACTATAAAGAACCACTTCCTCTGCCCTTACTGTAAAGAACCCTTTCCTCATCCTTTATTGTAAAGAATCCTTTCCNCTGGTTGCGAAACTTCCTTTCCTCTAATCTTAGTGGTTGACCATGTTTCCTTAAAAAAGTTCCAGTGAAAGTTCTCTGACCCCAGNACTTTGTTTAATATGCATCCTAAGTAATGCTTCACATGAGCCCATGAACAATGTCAGGCCTGGCCAACCTGTGACCAGGGCCGGCGCTAGGTCTGCGGGCGCCCTAGGCAGGCCTAGCACCGCACCCACTTTGAAGCGACGTGACTTCATCACGAATTAACACTTTTTTTTTTTTTATATTTGCCAGTCACTTTTCTACAGACTACACAATGAGAAGATATTACTGAATGCTGGGACACAAAATCGAAAACGTGATAGGTCTCTTTAAACAAGCTATCCGAGATTTGGTGGAAAAACTTTCATTATGATACATACAGTCAATCTCTCATACTCAATGAGCTGGTTCGAATAGTTTCGTATAACATTGCCAAATGCTAATGGTTGTCTTAGGAGATAAATGGACAATTAGACAGTAGCATATAAAGTTCACTACACAGGTTGGTAAAGGAGGTGGGGATTCANGTTTTTTACATGCTGACATTAAAGATCTTTGTAAAAATTGACACACTGCATGTAACAATCCAGAAAAGTTTAAATAACTTCATGAAGGTCAGTCTGACAAAAGTACAGTCATTTTTAGTGATAGCATAGGCTGCCTTTATATGCATGATCATAATAAGCATACCTCCCAACTCTCCCCATACCAGGGGACAGTCCTGATATTTGGTCACTGTCCTGTCCACCTTTCAGTTTGTCTCCATAAGAGGACTAAACTGAGGCAATATTAATTTTTNCCGGTTGCTGCAGCAAAAGAGTCATGGCTAGATGGAATACATTAGGACATGGGCGCATAGATGTTGAGGGGTATGATATAGGCATGGCCCACACGGTGGCTGGGGCCCTTGAAGACACACAGCTCTGCTGTGGAGTTGTAGTGCGGGCCCTCTGAGTCGCCCTAGGCATATGACACATAGACAGTCACCTATGTCTGCAGTCATTCCAAAGTCCCTTCCCTACGAGAGGGGTCAGAGCGAGAGACCATTGCAGTGATGGATATGTAGATGATGGTGACTTCTAATCATATAGGTTCTGCCTTCAAAACTTCAAAAATTCCAGTAAGAACGTTCAATAATTGTATTATCACTGGCAGTAAGCATCGAAAAATGAGCACGCAGCCTAATAAACAATTGCAACATGCGACTTGGCACAGAGGACAGTTTCTATTATAGAAACAAGGTTGTAGATTAATTGGATACACAGATTGGAGAATTAATTGGATACACGAGATCCTGAGAAATGTTCTGTATTTGTTTTTCTTTGTGCTCGCCGTGTAAGAAGTTCAGCCGCTCTGTCAGGAGGCAGCTCACAGCGGTCGGTAATGTGCGGCGTCCTCCTCTGAACCCATTAATGACCAGGATCTGTGTCGCTTCCTGACTGGGGGACTATGAAATGCTGCTGGTTACAAGACAATAGCTCTGATTATTATTGAGCTTTTTGTTTATTATTATTATTATTATGGATATGGCGTTGTGTTTTGGTTGTTGAGGACCAGACTTTATGGTGCGGTTGGAACTGTTAACCAGGGATGGTGACTCTCCCAGAATGTTTCCTGAATTTCGGACTATTCTCCCGGTAGGTGCCACAAAGGGGAGTTCATTGGACATCCCCTTAGATCTCAGTGCCCTACCTGTGTCACCTTTTTGTTTGATGTCGTTGTAATAGCCAGATCAGTATCATTGTGTCTGCACTGTCCATTCAATGTTGTCATTTTCTTATAAGTTTTAAACAAAATGAAAGTTGTATTAGATTTTTTCCCATGTCATCGCCACATGTGGGGCCTCCAGTTTTCTAAGTGAGTCACTTGTGAACTGTTCACCCCAGCACTCAGAGCCAGCTGTAGACAATTACAGTCGGCGACTGCAGAGACTTGCCAGCTTTTAATTGGCCATAAGGGCTTCTGGGACGGTGCNTCGGTAGTCGGGGGCCAATTGCAGTTTTGTGCTATAGCAGGCGAGCCGGCAGTTTGGATAGAAGTAGAAGTTTGCATCTGTGCTCTCTCACATTCTCCATCTCCATAAGATTACACGGCAATCACTTAACATATAAATTAGAGGGTTAGGAAGGTATGAAGGGCCGGGTCCCATGGGCGGTTTGCTGGAGTTGATATTCAGTGTTGATGGAGAGGAAGGGGGATAAAGAGAAGAGCGCAGTGGCTGTAGTTCCAGACGTGCCTGAAAGCATCCTGTATGCAAGTATGTACACAGTGCAGATACGTCACCAGATACGTTCCCTTTTCCTGGTGATCGAAACACAAGTGCAGGTACATTAATGTAATGTATAATGCTGAGCCAGATTAAGGGGGAAGGCATGAGCGACCTGCCACTACCAGTAATCGCTTCCTCCACCAACTCCNATCGTCCACTTCCGCAGGACACGGCCCATCATGAGCCCCTGAGCCCAATGCCTTAGTCTTCAAGAGCCCCCTTGCGGCAGTGGGGAATTACAGTGGGGGGTGATTACTGGCAGAGAGATGGGCCACCGACAGACTGGTGGCTCCCCTTTCTTAAGTGCCTCCAGGCCCCCCAATGCCTTAATTTGGCTCTGGAATAATGATATTAGTGGCTNTGCTTTGTGCGAGCACTTCAGTGACAATGCGACTGTATTCATCATCATGCATGTATGTCAATAATCATTTCCATTAGAGCCCTGAATGTCTTATATAGCTTTTTATTGCCATTTATTCTGTGTAACTCACCGTACAATCCCTGTCTGCGGCCGGTCACTCCCGTCCTGGGGATTCGGGGTGTGTAGCAGTGAACGAGTTACATTTAACATTTGCTGTTGTGTTCCTTGTTCCTGTTCCTGTGGTTGATAAATGTCACCAGTTTCATCTGTAGGATTGTACAGCGCTAAACCCGAGCTCTACACCACGCTGAGTAATGATCCATTCCGGAGGTGATATTTTAAAATGGTTTATTTTTTTTTTTCTTGAATTGCACCCTACAGAAGATAAATGTAAACATTAATAATTTGTTTTGCAGCCTTGTGTGTTTTTCCTACTCACAAAATAACTTTGTGGCCTTCTTATGTATGTTCATCTATTACNAACTGATGTGGATTTAATTTACTACAGTTTCCTGTCGTTTATAATTTTCATGAGCCCACTTAGACATGTATAATGTACACACACTTTATGCTTTAATTGCCAATAGTTCAAATACTTTTAATTTATTGCTGCACTCAGCAACACCCTGAGCAGCTTATGCACCTCATTAAATATCATGGCCTCNGATCCTAGGTTCACCCCCCCCCTTCCCCAATAATGACCTCAGTGGCAACTTCAGGACTTTTATAGGGGAGTTTCCAATACATGTAATGTAGGGTATACTAGAGCTATGGAGATTATATGTGCATTATATAAAGCAGGGCTCAAAGTGGGGGGGTATACGGGGTATGAAATACCGGCACTTCTCCCACTGTTGTAATGGAAAAACNTAAAATCCCCATTGACTTCCATTATTTTNTGTGTTTCCANACCGCCACTTCTGAATGTCCACACCCCCACTTCTAAATTTCCACTTCGATCACTGATATAAAGTACATATTGGGCATATTAGGTTTCAGGTTATGGCATATATTAAAATATATATTTTTTATATTATATATGTGTATACAGTATATAGTGTACCATCTCCCATCTCCAGGCCCATAGGCATTTGGAGTAGACACACTGTATAAAACACATATAGGGTATGTTAGAATTCTGTGAAGATATATACATATATATGTATATATATATATATATATATATATATATATATATATATATAAATAACACACATGTAATACAGCTACATTGAGTGGGGTTTCTGGAAACTACTGGAAACCCCCCTTCCTGCATTTGCCACTGTTATGCCTATCTACTCATTGTGGCACTGGGTAGCCTTTGAGCCAATGTTAATATCCCATTAAAATCTCTGAAATGATTAAACTTCAAGCATTTATTTAGGAAATAAATATATGAATATTTAATAGGTATGTAGGGCAAGAAGGCAGTCCACAATGCTGTGATGTCCCATCATGATTTGCCAGGCTTCAGCTATATCTATTGTGATGGAACCAGTGGATGGAAACTTAGAAGTGCTGGTATGGACATTTAGAAGTGGCAGTGTGGAAACACAGAATATAATAGAAGCTAAGGGAGATTTTAAGTTTTCAATAACATCAGTGAGAGAAGTGCCAGTATGACATATCCCTGTATACACTCCACTTCCAGCCCNGGATGGAACGACTTGATTTAGAATGTTTGTGTGGTTTTGTAAAAGCTGGATTAAGGGTTCCTGGGGTTGTGAATGAAGAGTAGGCTTCATGCACCAAATCCATGAATGGATCCTCAGGTCAACTGGTCTGTGAGCTGGTTAGTAAGGACACCACCTGCGTCATGGTGTTTAGAAGGGTGACGTCGCACACCAAGAGGCCTATAAAGATAACAGCANAGCACCAGTCTCGCAACACTATACTTTGCAGAAGATAACTTTTGGAGGATGTGGGTATGTACTGAAGTTTGTCNATGTCTGATGTGGAGACATCTTGTTATACTTCATAACTCTCTGCATTAACATGCATTAAAAAGTGGCACAGATGCCTTCACCACTCCACCGGATGACCTGTGCGCCGACATAGGCTGACCACAATGCTAAAGTGTCCACCNTACAGGAATGTTAACTATGGCTTCCTCATTAGGAAAAAAATGCAATTACTTTTTTGTGTCTCCACTTTTCTTTCCCCTTGCAGCCCAGCATGAAGCAGTAATTACAAGGCGAGTGTGTGTATGTGATGAATTAAACAAATTATGTGGATATTACAAGAGGAATGCAAAATAACTTGGGAAAAAGCCAACAGTTACAAAGGACCCAACACAATGGACAAATAGCCCTAATTACCGCCGCTTCTGGTTGTTTACACTGCACTGATTATTATTATGAGGAGTATTATATTTTAGTCATAAATTCCGTAACACAAGTACAGGGGACTATGTGCAGGATGTGCTAGATAGGCACAGAGAGACTGTACCAATGGATGGTCTGCAAGACCCACATATTCTACACAAACTTGTAGTGAGCCCCCTATTATGAGGAAGAGAAACTTTTAAGGGAGGGGGTTATTTTTTTTGCTTTAAAGCTTAAATTCCAAATACAGATGTGACACTTTTGACTAACGTTTCTAAAATCCCGGCATGTCGCAATATGCATGGCTGGCTCNNCCACAAGTGCAATTCGGAAAATGTGTCGAAGCACATTGTAGCCATTTTGTGTGTGTTTTCTGTAAAATAACACCTTGATAATTAAACAGAGGGCTGAAAATATCTCACACTGTAGATTGCAATCAATTCATATACAGACTATTTATCTTTTACTGTAGATTTAGCAATCTAATTTACATATACTTTAAATTAAGTCCTAATGTCCTATGTATAGATATGTTCATGGAAGTCTTGTTCTATGTAGTATGTTATAGCTATCATTTTTTATACCCATATGATGTTCATATGATTTATGGCAACACCAGGACAAAGTCTGTCACTAATCAAAGATAGATTCCTCTAATTGTCAGGAATGGTGTAGTCCATTACCCCTGGTGTATGTCTAGATAAAGATAATCCAGACAAGTGACAATTTATCACTTCTTATGATATGAACATGAATTAGAATCTGGAAATATTTTTCACCATACACATTAATATACAATGTCAAATATCTGAGGGCCTGAAGCAGCCAAAATGTGGGGCCGGGACTCGGCAATTGGAGTACTCACTCACGTAAGCTTTTCTTACCCTAATCCTCCCTTACTGCAAGCTAACCCTAACCCTCCCCTTACCACAGTCTAACTGTATCCCACCCCTAACTGAAGCGGCAGCCTAACTGTAACCCACCACTTACTACATCTTTTTATGAACTTTCCCTCACTGCAGCCTATCCTTAACACNCCAATCATTCCAGTCGAACATTAACCCTCCACTTACCGCAGTCTAACCTAAACACATCCCTTTCTGCAGCCTAACCTTAACCCACTCCTTATCACATCCTAAATTTGAAGCTTCCCTCACTGCAGCCTAACCTTAACACTCCCATTATTGCAGCCTAACATTAAACTTCCCCTTACCACAGCCTAACCTTAACCCACCACTTACCATAGCCTAACTTTAACCCACCCCTTACCACAGTCTAACCTTAAACCACCTCTTACCTTAGTCTGAACCTTTTCTCACTGCCTAACCTTAACACTCCCACTATTGCAGCCTAACCTTTACCTACCCCCACCCAAATATCTATTAATTATTATTAATAAATAATCTGGAACCATACACAAAGCACTATCAAACTGAAAATCAACCCTATAAGATATAAAATATTGGTCTTTTTTTCTTTTGAATATAAAAATTTGTATGTCTGCTCTAGGCTTGCAAGCTGACGTATACTGGTCTTCCGCTTCCCTTGGTGGTGACAGACTGTAACCCAGCAATTTCCAATTGAAACTGCACAAAATGCTAAGCAGAGTAGATAAAAAGGGATATCCCGGCCTCCATTACCTCCCCCCCCACTTCCAGCTGTCTCCCTCTCCCCACCCTGACCTATATCAATGCCTGTCGGAGGGCGCGTGATTTAACTCGCCGAAATAATGTTTTCCGACACCGCTGATTGTGAGAGGACTCGCCCAGGGACAGNAGTCTGACAAAAACTGATTTCATTTGACACATTAAGAGCGGGGTGTTTTTTTTCCTCTTCTACCTAAACCAGTTCACTCAACCGTAATTCCGTAAGACACCATTTCAAAACTCTACCCGCAGAGGGCTGCACCGTACCTTCATTTAAAANGATTCCTGATCCATCCTTCTGATTAGGACACATCATATTAATATAACACACACTTTTGGGAAACGTTCTTTTGAGAACAGTCATAAATTTAAGTGCTTTTGTCAGGTGCTGAGAGAATCTGGCTCTCATTTCAGCTGCTCGGAGGTTTATCTTCAACACCACCCAGACATATAAGTTTTAGCTCATCTGTAAAAATCAATACAATAATTTAAATTGGGGCGGTGGGGGAGACCCACAGAGGAGCCAAATGGAATGACGTTGATAAAAAAAAAAAATGGCTTTGTCCTTATGAAAACTTCAGATAAATGGCCTGAACGTAGATTGCTCTTGGCAAAAAAAAAATTCTGTCTTTATTTGCACAGACTGCAGCGTGAATGGAGAATTTCCCTGGCAGGCGGATTTAAGAAAAAGAAGTATAAAGTGTTTTTTATGCCATAATTATTTTGGACAGACCTAAGAGACGGTTCAACTAATCAGCACGTTCCATGCCAGCACTCAGGAGGAGGAACGGCGAAAACTCAACGCGTCCTTTGATATTTTCAACGGGACACACATTGTCTGGGTGTAGCAGGAGCCCGTGCACTTTAAAACAAGCNTTCTGTAATTTGTGTAATTTATTTCCTTAACGAATATATTTTACTCACCCCTAATTAAATTAATTAAATCTGCGGAGCGACTGCCAAGAAGGAAGCGAAAGGCCGGCATCAGTGCCCAAGCTGAACGAAAGCCATAATTTGGAAAGGGCAACTTGTTTAGAATGTAATAAGTGACTGAAACATTTTACTTATTTTCGTCATTCAATTGACTGAACGTTTTATAGTATGAAAAACAAATTCAAGTTCATTACTTTATACCTGGAAGAAGCATCATGATTGATCTCTTCTTGTAGAATGGCCAGAATAAAGTTTCATTGGATCTGATAATGTTAATAAAAATGGTATATAGGTACAGAGCTTTATGATAAATGCAGGACTGTAAATAACAAACCCTGCTTCTGGGGACTTAAGTGTCAAAAAAAAAGGGAAGGTCATGGTTAGATTGTTGGACATAGAGGGTTAGGATGTGTGAGATGGAGAGTTCGTGTTAGCTTTATAGAAAGGGAGGGTTAGTTAAGCTTATAGAAATACGTGGTTATGGTTAGGCTGTGGGTCATGGAGGGTTAGGGTTAGACTCATGAAAAGGGAAGATTAGGCTTATAAAAAAGGGTAGGGTAGTTAGGCTCATAGAAATATAAGGTTATGGTTAGGCTGTGGGTCATGGAGGTTAGACTAATGAAAAAGGGAATGTTAGGCTCATGAAAAGGGAAGGTTAGAGTTAGGCTTGTAGAAAAGTGAAGGTAAGGGTTAGCTTGTTGGACATAGATGGTTAAAGTTAAGCTCAGAAATGGTGAGTGTAAGGGTTATACTGGGGGAGATAAAGGTTAAGGTGATGCTCATGTAAAGGAAGGTTATGGTTAGGCTGTGGAATATTTATAAGATTAGGGTATTTATCAGGGAATAGAGGTTTCCAATCCAGGTCCATCACAGTGTCTATCCTGTCTCCGTTGCAGAGGTCGGCAATTTGATNTCGTCTCTGCTGCAGTACCAGAATACAATGTGTTGAAATTCAATTATAGCAAACTATTATAGCAATTCATTATTATAGCAAACTCTATCCGTTGCATTACTTCTTAATAAATCCCATAACCATCAGTCAACTATACAGATCCTTCTACAGCACATCCTTCTACTCTATCAGCACTATATCGGCATTGCTTCTAGGGGCCAGTCTTAATCTGCAGTGTATACAATACCTCCAGCACCACAGAGAAACGTATTGATAGCGGCAGTACTTGAGGAAGACACACCATACCCTCTATACGAAGTTGAAACGAATGAACTTAGAGTCCTTTCATCTTTAACAATTCACAACATATATTCTGATGGCTTGAAAGACTGCTAAGTAGAAGCGATTACTGCTTTTATCTCCTTATAATACTGTATGATGGCTATAAACTTTGCTGTTTCTGATGAAAAAATGAAATGCAATATATATTTAATGTCTTTTCCTGACTGCTTGTTGCTGGATATTTTATAATTGTGATGGTCGATTAACTTACACACTACAGCAGGATTCCTGGTTTATTACCAGAGATTCAGTCGGGGTGACTGAGCCGGGAATTATTCTGATTGTCATGTTTGGGGGTCAGGCAGTACTTTGGGGTTATTTTCACCTCTCTCCTTCTCATATCTATCTAATATCCATCTATCTTTTTTCTATCTATCTATCTATCTATCTATCTATCTATCTATCTATCTATCTATCTATCTATCGATCTGTCTCATTTGTAACTAATATCCGTCTTTCTTTTTGTTTCTCAAATCTATCTAATATATCT
>JABWIB010002031.1:29857-51742 GCA_016617825.1 Platyplectrum ornatum | reverse complement strand
TAATTAGATAGATAGATAGATATACAATAGATAGATAGACAGATAGATAGATAGATAGATAGATAGCTACCCATACCCATTCTGTCTGTTATTTAACTATAGAGCCAATTAAAAAAAAAAGTGTACATGTGTGTATGTGTATAAATACGTTTTCCCATCTAGTACGGCAATGAACATTCACGGTTATTATACATGACGGTTATTATACATGACGGTTATTATACATGGCAGCTATTATACATGGCGGTTATTATACATGGCTTATGAGAGAAGTGTGTCAGCAGCACAATATATTTGGATATGTAAAATCAATAATGGAAGACTATTCTCTCCTAAGCTTTGGATCATCTATGACTGTAGAAATAGAGGGGAGTTACTTGTATGTAGATCAAGAATTTGGAGAACAATGGAAAAAAGAAAAGGTGCATACTTCATTATACAGTATTCAAACAGATTTGATACAGTATTTCATCTGTTTCTGGCTCTGCTCCTCAGTTGTAGGTGTTTCAGACTATGTGATATTTCTTAATATGAGAGGTCAGAATTCTGTTTAAACCATTTTGTCACATAATGTCTCTACTCTTTATTTTAATTGTAGATAGGGAAACTATTTCTATTATATTGTGACATTTGGTTTAAACATGAATTTCATTTTTTTAAATATATTAATGTATCAACCAGTGCACTCCTGATCCATACATGTCTGTTTAGCTTTTATATGTAAGATTACAGGGATGGGGTAGCACCTCCTCAGTGGATAATTTAGTTATAGACTGGTATACTAACCAACAATATAGAACTTGATTCCTTAAACACTTTCAGGTGTTATTGGTAGTACCAATACTACTAATATTGATAACTGTATATCTATTTAGTGAGCTAGATTGTGGACAATTCTATTTCTTGCTTGTTGACCTAAGCCTGGCAGCCATCATTGGCAAATTTCAACTTTGTGGCAGTCTCCGTTGCTCGTGTTTAGGCAGAGTTTTAGGGTTCAGACGTAACTTAACAGCCAAACTGTAGCCCTCCTCTTCTATTTACTATTCCTTCCCTAACCCTCTTCTATTTACTATTCCTTCCCTAACCCTCTTCTATTTATACTATCCTCGGTCAGGACTAATGAGACTTTTTGTTGGTAAAATGTCCGTCACACCATGAACGGTCACGGCACAGGCCACTGTTTCGCACAAGTGACTTAAGACACCAGTATAGCACCTGCCTATCCCCAGCTCCTGTGCAGAATATAGGCATGGGGATGTCACAGCGCGTCCCCTGCACACATATCTGCTTGGGGACAGAAATTGGTTCAGTCCGATGCGCTTCATGACTTCTGCCCGGCGCATAACCATTCTGACATTACACCCGTCCTCCATGCCTTACAGCACCCTACAGAAACATAAACAGTTTTATACAAGTTGAATGCGAGGAAAGGGGAATTAAGGTATCACCTTTTCTTTAGCCTTAAGTGTACCTTTGTTACCAAGGAAGAAAAAGACCTCATATGGAGTTAATGTGCAGGGATTTAGATAATAAGCAAGACTGAAGTTACATGGAGAATAGTCTTACTAATGTTAAGAAATCTATTATATGAATAGAATAAGACATCAGCTAAACTTGATTGCACAGAAATCATTCTGCAAAACACTTTAAGGAACAGAATCAACTCTATTATTTTGTTTTTCAAAAGAATCAAATGTATATTATACTGGCTTTTAAAAGGTGAGACACAGAAGCACAACACTACAAGAACTATTCAAGAACATTAGGTACTTTTTGCCAACTATTAGTGGTTTAATAGAAAAGAAAAACTGCTCCATTCAAACCTCAAGTACATGAAAAATCTACAATTAAAGAACCTATTTTCTCAGTTCAGCATTAGTTCCAGCCTTTCTTGTAATATTTGTTATATGTTCCTTTGGGATAGGCATTGTGCATGTTCCTATGACTCATCTGTTAACAGTTTATGGTGCAAAGTAAATATTCAAATAAGCTCTAGAGAAATGAGCTACATCTCCAATTTCTTTAGCCCAGTGGTTCCCAATCTGTGTGCCTAGGCTATCTGAGGGGTGCCGCGATACTGTAATTGGGGTGCCATGAATTTTTTTCCCACGTTGCTAGTGTTGCTTATAAGCACAATTTTTCTCCTTGTATAGGAGCTACACAAGATTTGATGTCAACCTGAAAGGTTTCTGTTTTTACCTAAATAGTTATTAAACTATTTTGATTCAAAAATTTGGGACATGTTTACTAATTATTTTGTCTTAGGGGTACCTTGAAAAACATGGAGATCCTAAGGTGCCTTGAGCTTAGAAAGTTTGCTGCTCTAGTCACATCTGACTCATTAAGGAGCCTTTGAAACATGGCTAGTAATGAAAACCAAGCCAGTACCAACCCCTTCCATAAGGAAGAGGTGCCCCTCTGTAGACAGCTGTTTTGGGTGCTTGCCCCTCATGAGTGCAGAGCAGGGATCTGGCTGGCTTGGTGAAAGCCCTCAAAGAATTCTACTGCATATTGAAAAGTTGTATTAAATGTTATTTTGGTCATTTCCTCGCAATTCTGGGTAAGTTGGTAAATCTCCTGTGACCTGACCTGAGACAGTGATTTAATGAAAATGACAATCTTTCTTTAAATGGGCGATAGTTGATGACATCAGGTCCCGTTCGTCTTTAGTAAAAGTATGGTAAATGTATAGTTTGATGTGCATGGGCTTGGGCTTTGGCCATCATTTACATAAATCGCACCCTCTACCTCATCCCCCCAAACCCAAAGTCAGAAACCCTGGTCTAGTCCTCCTCTAGGTACAGATGCAGAATTCGAGGCCTGGCCACTCTGTGGTTCTTCAGGTGTTTTGAAACTGAGTCTCAGAAAGCTTTGTCAGGTATCAAGTGTCTTTACAACACCTACAGAGGCTGGTCTGACTACTGGAATACTGGAAATACTTTAAGAACTTATACATAGACGTTATAGGTGCATCTCCTTGCTTGCTAATGAGCATCAAACACTTTTATATATCTGTTGAAAGCTAGAAGAATGTCATTGTGATCTGATCACTGCTTAGTCTGCTGAGTCATAGATTCATTACACAAAACAGAAGCTGTTTATAATCCAAGGCTCATATATAAGCCTTCTGGAAATCTGTGCATAATTAAAAAGATTTCCAACTTTGCCACAACCCCATATGGGGCTTATCATACAATGCAATCCTGTTCAACAGTTTTAAGTTGGAATATTAGATTTTATTGTTTGTCAGCTCACAGAGCTTTCCTGTTGAAGCAGTCTGGTGGTTAAATATGCCTGGGATTTATCTAAGGATGTCTTAAATTTTAAATTTGCATTTATGCAAACCTGGGACTATGTATGCCCGGAGCAATTACCAGGTCAGACCGAAATCAGATCACTGCCCCAATGACGTCAAACCTTGCCCATCCACAGCAAAGATTTTTTTTTTTGCTGATCTTTGGTTTCTCCCTAGTTTAATGTGGTTTCGGTCACTGCACTTTTAATGTTACAATGGATGAAATGTTCCTTAGTCAGTTGTGCCCTCAGGTGTTAGTCAGTGTTAGCAATTGCATGTTGCAGTACTGTCTGGAGTTCTTGTTCCTATGTCTTGTTGATATTGGCTACTTCCCTGTGCTAATACTCACCGTAGGTCAGATTCACAACTTACCAAAGAGTGGCCAAAACCACGTTGAATTGCAGGGGTGGTAAATTAAATTAATTGCAATCAGTATTACAGGTGAGAGATGACGTTTCCTAGCCCAAGTGTAATAACAGTGTAACAGTAACACTGGCCAGTATGTGTGATCAACATTAATTTGCCGACTCTTGACTTAAGCTGGCCAAACACTATAAGATAAATTGTTCCAATCTAAAGATTTTTCAAGAGTGGGCAAAACCATGTTGAATAGCAGGGGAGGCAAATTGAATTAGTTGCAATCAGTATTACAGGTGAGAGATGTTTCCCAGCACAAGTGTAATAACAGTGTAACAGTAACGCTGGACAGTATCTGTGTGCAACATGCAAAATTAAAGTATTCTCCCTGCATGCAAACACTGACATTCATTTTACCCCTCTACAATTCATAATGGTTTTACCCACTCTTGAAAAATCTTTAGATTGGAACAATTTATCTTATAGTGTATGGCCAGCTTAAGTCATGAGTGCGTAAAGATCTGAATCTGACCCCTTGACTTGGTTTGTTCCTGATAAACCCCCAGTCAAAGATCCTGTGCAGTTTACAGTGGCAACCACTGCAGGACATACATTCTTAAAGGGAAACATCCCCTAATAATGTATGATATATTTTCAGACAATACATTTTTAAGTGTTTCGGTTTAAATAGTTTTAAAATTCAAAGGCCATAGGCTTAGTCCTTAAGAAAAAACAAATGTTCTATGTAACGTCCATAGAACTCCACGTTTGCCTAAATGTCCCCCTAATATGCTCATTTCCTAACTGGCTTATATATGACTGAATCCAGGTCTATGCAAGAACTCCATGTGTGAACTTCTCTTTCAATTCCCTCTCTTACGCTGCTATACCCCTGCCATAAGTTACCCATGTGGATCACCCAGACTGTAAAATAAAAAATATACCCCCTGCCCACCTAATTTAATTTACCACTGGCCTGTAGATGAATTCTCTAGCACTAGAGGATTCATAAGTGCATATCTGGTGAGCGCATGCATGACAGTTCACTTTTCACTTGACTTCACTATGTGTGCGAAAGGTAGACAAAGCAAATCTGGATTTGTTATATAGAAGTTGGCAAAGCTTGAAGCGAATGTCTCTAGTGTCTGTAAATACATATATGAATCACAACAAAAATAATTATGGGTTAAAATGAAGATAAGGTAAGTGGTGCCTATTTCACTCAGAACAGAACACATTTCTTTAAATCAATAGCCCTTAGTTGCCTGCAATGTTTAGGCATACCTGGCTCAATTCCCACATGGATTTAAAATCAAATTAGATATGGAGTGAATTTTGCCATAATAATTGCGTTCATGTTGACCTTTTTCATTCTGTACACAAAATGTATTGCCAATTTGATAAAAAAGAACTAATACTGTTAACCCTGATATCTGAGCTAATAGACCAACTTTGGAGTCAAAAATGTTCACCATTGTTCAGTGTAGCATATAAGGCATACACAATCTGGTTGGGTGATGCCACTCATGCGCTTCGTTGACCAAGAATCAATCTATCTGGTTATTCTTAGCAATTGAGGCATTTCAAACTTTAAAAGGCTTTTATAAAAGGGATGTGAAATTGGATAACTACTCTTTCTGGTCTTCGTTAAAGAGAGTGGGACTGCGTAAGATACAACTCAACTATAAAATTTAAATATGTCCCCCTTAAACTTATTCCCACCTTGCCGCTAAAGACTCAAGGCTCCGAGCGGTGTGGTAAGTATGGATCTGTAAGTATGGATCTGTCCATTGTCCTAAATGACATTTAGTGTCAATACGAGCAGCTCTATTTACTCTTTATTATTAGAGTTTGTGAGTTCCTTGCCAACACATTTTCTGTAGGGTGTCAAAACAACGTTGACATCGGCAGTATTAAGTGATGTTAAAGTCACTTGCAGCAAAACAGATGAGCCTCACTGCAGAGATGTCCGGGCAATGGATAGAGAAAAGCTAGAGGTCACTTATTTTTGGCTGCTATTGACGCCTAATGCAAGAGAATGCTGTGAGCAATCCATGTGACAGGCCCCAAGAGATTCTTTCATGTTTGCTCATGTTGAATCCGATAGAAAACTCAGAATAAATAGCAATCAATTATATGTTTGAGCCACAGTCTATGCTAAAACAAAGCATATATTTTATTTTAAATCCAAAAAGCATTATTATCATTAAAAGTTATTTGTAATGTGTAATGATGTACTTAATAATTACTCTTTAGCCTTGTTTTATTTCTTCATTCATGATTTATACTTTTGCAAAGGTTCCAAAGTGTTTTGTGACTATTATAGCAACCCAAAAAAAAGCCCATCAATCTAAATTGCAGGCCCCCTGACAGCTCCAGGCCATATCCGGGCCCTGGTTATGGCAATGTAAACATGACATTATAGAGATGTAGATGTGGCAATTTGGAGAAGTAGAATTTGTGGTAAGGAGATTTTTGGGGTATCAGTATGGAGGTGGTGGATGGAAACTTGAAATAAATCAGTTAAAACACGTTTTACATTTCTATGGGAAGGAAATGGATAAAGCTATGGTTGTTTTATTAAAATCCTACAAAGAATCTCTTTTTTAATTTGCTAATACACAATTTTACCTCTATAGACTATAGATATAATATATTATATATATATTTACAGTTTGTATTTTTTTTTGTTGTCAACATTAAAAGCTAGATTTGATTTCTAGAAGTTTGACAATAGCCCATTTATTGATTCCTGTGAGAAACGCTTTAATTATTTCAAATGAATTCATAAGTGAAAGAACCTAATCCTCAGCACCATCTTGTGGAAATTTTACATATCTAGGATACTGTTTTGTCATACTAAGACAGAGGGCATACTTCTATCATCTAAAACACCACAGGTAGCATTGCCCATCATTATTGATGGGTAATGCCCAAAATATATCCTACAAATCCAAAAGGTTCAATAAAATTCAAATAGGATTTTTTTGTTTCTTTTTTAAGTTCAATATATTATACATTTACAATATTCTTGAAGTTTTTGAGCATTTAGTATGTATCAAAAAAATAGCAACCAATCAGAATCTATAGCTGGCCCTACACAAGACAAATTTTTGCCCAATTCCAGAATAATTGTGTATCTCGTGTGTGGCGAAGTACAACGGAAAAAAGGTGATAAACCGTCATTTAAATGTTAGGACGTGATAATTGCATCGATCCATATTCCGGACTGATATTGTGCCCTAGAATTTATCTTTTCATCAGTGTATTGTGTTCAGGGCGCTGCAGAATACAAGACATTGAAGAATTGAATTAAAAAACAAACCTAGAATCACAGTGTGGGACATCCAGCCGCCAGAGAAGGTATACATGGCAGAGAAAGTTTTATTATGATTGACAGGGACCTCATCCATTCAGTTGGGCAGGTTGCCTGTCCTCCCTCTTCTGAAGCCTGTACCCGAGCCTGGGTATGTACTGGCTATGAGTACGAGTATACTGAGTATGTACCAGGCTCTGGTAGAGGCTTCAGCAGAAGGAAAACGTTCTTACCTATGCAGAAGTGGACGGGAAACAGCTGGCCCTTCACTAGGATGATCATTGTTCTAGTGAATGGTGCCGATAAGAGGGTGGTTTTCCCAGGTGGAGTAAGTTGTGAGTAAGTCAATAGTGCCTAAAGTGCCTTAATCTGGTCACGACTGCTTCAAGATAATTGATGAAAGAAATTTACTTGTCCCCGATTATTATCTTTTTTTAACTTTCAACAATAAAAGTTAATTTATATGTTTTTTGCAGGATAAGGAACTTCTTTTTTTTAGTATAGTCTGTTTGGATACACTTGGAGCATTAACTACATAAAAGGTCACTTTTACTGCTTATTATTAATGTGATACATGTGAATGACAAAGGTTATATGCGTCAGTGGAAACAGGCACAGACATAAAGCATTCTGACATTTTAGCTGTGGGATTTTCTATGGGCAGTCGCTAGAGCAAAACAGATGTAAATAACTGTGTTTTTTTTACAGTTTCTGAGAAAGCCTCTTAGTCTCGGCAATATTACACTATGAAAAAACACTCCAACATTTTCACTTTTCACACCCATGGGCTTCTAATGTTCCTTTTACATTACTAAACACACAAAAAGCCATTAAACTAGAACAAATAATAGTCAGTGGTGAAATCCACATAATTACATTTAGAAATGTAGCTTGACCTATTAAAATATTTAACTAATGCAAAAAAATTAGCTGTATTTCCTAAAAGCATAATAATGCATGAGGGATATTCTACAGCAAATCAGCACAGGCTTTCACACTGGCCACACTGGATTGTAATGACATTTGGTCTAGTACTAATACAAATGCATGCTGCATTAGTGTAAGTCATATAGAGTGGGTGATCTGACTTCCTGAAGGGTTGGGCAATCTTCCTGATGCTGAGTCAAGGAGACATTGTCTATGATGACGGAATTTAGAGATTAAGGGGACCAAGGGAATTGATTCACTTGTCGAATTGGCCATTTTACTACCTGTTAATTTGGTCTGAAATCGCTAGTGTGGTTGTCAACTTCAAATCCCTTTTCTTTAATCGTCGCGACGATTTCCTCCATATAAAGCATACAGTTTTCACATTTACTAACTGCCGATTTGCTAAATTGAGCTAACGTCCCCCTGGCGATCTGGCAAAATAGGCAAATCGACACATGGTTACAGGGGTTTTGACCCATTTCCCTAGCCATACCATTGATTGGTAACTGGGAACACTATTTAAAGGATCCATTTTTATTGCAAAACATTTTTCATGTAAGTGTGATGATGTTGTACAGGGTTACATTGTGTGCTGATGGTGAATGAACCTAGTGTACCCATCATTTATTTAGTAAATTGTTTATATTTTTTCATCTTTATTGTCATGTTGCATCTGTATTTGTTGGCAAGCAAAAACTTTACCTTTTCATTTATATCTTATTCATACCTTACGTAAAACAAAACAGACACTTTTGACCAGGTAATGTGCCAGGTAATTGGCTGTTGCTCAATTTACCACAGCAGTAGCAGGGATGTCAAATCAACAATGATGTATGAGGTAATGTTCAAGTCGATTTGGCGAAATCCCTGCAAATACAAAGCAAATCGATGGGGATTTGAAATGGACAAAGCAAATCGACCATTACTGAATACTACAAAACCCCAAGCCATTGCGATTTCAAATCCATGTGATTTAAGTCGATTTCGTTTACAATTCCAAATCGACCTTTAGTAAATTCTCTCCTAAGTCCTATTTATATAAAGATGTAAAATTGTTTCTCATGTGTGGGGCTATTCAAGGATACACCCCTTTGGTGCTGCGTCTTGTTAGTGTTATTACAATCTCCCTGATATTCATGCGAACATTTTAAGTTAGGGTCCTGATGTCTGAAATCTCATATGAAAAACATATAGATCTGACTCCAGATCAGATCCTGGATCCTGTCCACACATCGTCGATTGGTCTATTTAAATTAAGAGGATGGGTTTGGGTTAACCTGTGTGAGTAGCCACTGATCCGCAAGAGTGACTTAAGGTAGGGATCGTTGCTATACCCCTTCCTTTCTGTACGAAATAGGGGAGTGACAGGACTGTTCAATCCACTCCCGCACTGTGGCAAAGTCTGTTCACACAAAGAGCAATCAACAGTAACAACAGCTTCATATAAAGTATATGTATGTATATGTAGTTCTTTATTTAATATTCAATATATTTATACCGTAGTTCAGGATATAATCGCTTTATGGTAAACTTCACATATACACCATGTATCCCAGAACCACTAATTTTGCTATTTTGCAATCTAACAATGTCCCCTAAGTCCCTTGTGTCTAATGACCCTTTAAACACAAATCATGTACTTAAGAAAAGCGGCTTAATGTGTATCCCCCCAGCCACTCTTGTTTTCCACACTCAGCAGAGCATTTTAATCTTGTCCATTAGCACCTAATGTGTAAGATCCAATTAAGGTCTCTAGAAATAAGCACAGTTAGTGTCTAAAGCGATTAAAGATACTTTATGCCTCGTAGTAATCAATAATGTGAATTTGTATAATTCATCAGGCCACATTAAATAATTGATAAGAAAAGTAGTATCGGAAGAAGTTTAAGGTCATGATTTAAAGATTAACATAAATGGTTAAAGGGACCATGTGTTGTTTTTCTCACAATGAAGACAAATATAAAATAATGAAAAACATGTTATAGGACTCACCCAGGATCACGCAGGATGATTGTCTATGTAGTATTATAACTGATTCTAAAATAACCCTACAAGTCTCAGTAAACCAGACATGGTCCTAGACATAGGCAATAGAAGCAACCTGCCTAGGCCAGCAACTAACTACAGGGGATTGGGGGGGCGCATCTCTGGCCAGACAGATTGGTCAATCCATGGCACCGCAGGAACTATGAAGCTCTTTAGCGAAGAACGACTTCAGCCTATGACTCATCACAGACTGCAGAAAGTGACACAGAATCAGGATTTAGGCACTATTGACTTGCTCACAACGTAAGCAAGAGAAGGTAAAACCATGTTGAATTGCAGGGGGGGGTAAAATGAATGTTAGTTTTGGCATGCAGGGAGAATACTTTATTTTTGCGCACAGATACTGACCAGGTAAAGGTGTACAAGTAATACCACGTGATGGTTGGCGTCAGAGATTTCAATCAATCAATAATAACTATTTTCTGTGATCACACAAAATGTCATAAATAAAGATGTTTTTATTATTTCCTCTCCTGAAGAATGTTTATTTTCTTTTTCTGATATGATACGATGATATGAACTTGCAACTTTTCTGTTTCAACAAGAATGAACAATATGATATAAAACATCATAGACAATAAATAAACACCCCAGATACTATACTCATTTACTATTAATATTAATTAAGTAAGTAGAGGTACCTCTCTAAACAAAGGTGTGTCCAACATGGGTGAAGCTTGTATCAGATTTGGTGAAACGTTACTAGATATCGGAGTGTCCCAACCAGGAGCAATGATCACAGTGATAAATTAAGTAATGAAAATATGTTTTACAAAACGTAGTCTGGAAAAATCACTTGGTACTTCCTCATCTTCATGGCCTCTATTTTACCTACCTTAGGTACGTTCATGTCACTTCCCGAAGAGGCCCTGGAAACGGAGCAGTGACGTTCCAAATACGGCCACCCCATCTGGGAGCCATGAAGATGAGGAAGTACCAGAATTCCAACTATCCTGCCACCATTGTCTGTATTCTCTGCAGGTGGTAGAAAATCTGCGGCTGTCCAGATGTTGTCAAACTACACATACCAGCATGCTTTGTCAGGTATCAACTGTTAAAGCAGTTAAAGCATGCTGGGATTAGTAGTTTGACAACATCTGGACAGCCGCAGGGTGCCTACCACTGGCCTAAGAGATATTGGGAGGTGGCTGGGATCATAGAAAGAAATGGAATAACGCATGATCCGGAGGATGGGACAGAAAAATTTAAGGATTTTGTTCTCCAAATTAAGGACATTTCACCAAAGAGGCTCAATGGAAGGGTTACTCCTTAAAACATGGAAGATATGTCTAACAAGGTTACAACTACAAGGTAATTAACATAAATTGGATTAGCTCAGCCATACCTGGTATAGCCTGGCTAGAGTAAAATACACTATTTGCAGTAATTTAATGTGCATTTAGCAGGGCCGGCGACAGGGGGGGACAAGGGGGACAGATGTGACGGGCCCGAGCTTCAGGGAGCCCTGCTACTAGTGTTATTGCTCTTGAGGGGGGCCCCCAAAAAATTCTGGGTGTACCGGGGCCCCAAGGCCCTGGCATTTAGGTATGATTAATGCACTTAGTTTAAAGGACATAAGAAAATCTTCTGTCATTGGTCAGGAGTAAAAGTAGTGCGGAGGTCTAAATCCCATGACAACTGTGTTCTGGTCTTGTCAGGAACTTGGAGTTGTAATAGTAACTGATACCGAAATTAAATATTATGCTTCCCAGTGACACATTTGTATTCCTTGACAAAGCTATTTCCATAGCGAAATGCGTGTCAGCGTTTCTCCAGCTCTCATATCGTTCACTTTCTATATTAACACAGTTAGTTAGTTTTTTGACAGTTTATGTGCCTAAATAGTGGAGTGATTATAGTGTATAATATAGAATAGCTGCTACAAGTACCTTTTATAATAACAACGGTTTTTAATTGTTTTCTGTTTATCTATTTTCTTATTTCCTACTTTTTCTTCTCCATCCTATATTTTATATACATATATTAAATCCATGTGAGTTACACTGATTACATCTCTTTTTGTACAATACCAGCGGCATTTTTCCTAATAAAGATGTATATAGGTGTTAAATAAATATATATGTATATATATATTTATATTCAGCCCTCATCTCATGCTAAAACTGCTGCACTGTGTGATTATTACCTTCAGGGAGATGGACAGCTTTTCCTATTGACCAATAAAAACTGAAAATCGTAAACAATAGATCATAGCGAAACTAAAAAGATAACTGGACAGGTGCCCAGAAGTGGCAACTTCAATCACAATTCAAGTTATCCGCTGCTATCTCTGTGTGAAGAACCAGTTTAAATTTATGAAGCACAATATGGTTGTAACAGGTCTCCAGTCTCTTTAACTGTGTTTAAAATCCCTGCACGTTAGCCCATTCCTCAGAGAACACTAGGAGACAAAATTGTCCAAGCAAACCTCACGATATGAGTACAACTATCTCTCTCTTTCTCTCTCTTACTTTCTCTCTTTTCTTGTAACTCTTGTTAGTATTACTATTATAATTAACTCTTTTTCATTAGGCGCTACAAAGTGTCCGCAGTGCTGTGCAATGGGGAATACAGACAGACATACAGACAGAATTGGTTGGGGAAGAGAAGCCCTGTCCTCAAGCTTACATTCTAAAGAAGATTGGGCATTGATACATAGGGGTAATTGCACATCCACATAGACTAGGGACAGATCAGTCAGCTCCACAAGGGATTGGATAAGACTCTTGCACTGAACTCAATCAACCAGGGCGCAGAGTCTTACTAGGAGTCTTCCCTAGAGCCCCTGATGGTGGGGATAGACTGGTTTCTATGCTTAGGTATTATGCTTGATTTTGAACTGTCCTTTATGCCCCATGTACTATCTTTATCTAAATTCCTGAAGGTGGGAGCACAAGGCCTACAACGGATAGGACAAACAACATGCAACACTAGCAATATGATGCCTAAATAAGGCTGGTAGGAGCTGCTTGGCTAATCGACATAGAACAGGTAACTATAGTTAAGGTAATATGGAGTAACTGAGGTAGTAACAGTAAAATAAAGTACAGGCATTTGCAGGTGCATACAGTTACAATACAAGTAACAATAGGTACTGATGGAGAAGGGCTGGAACACATAACATGGTATGGAATGATAAGAGTAGAGCAGGAAGGTGCATACCAATCGCAACCACAGGAGGAGGAGAGCTGCTATCACAGCATGTATTGGAACCAGGGCAATTGACTGAGTACTCAATGAAAAGTGACCATCTCAGCTGCCTGACAACAGCCGGGGGGGGGGGTTCACAGTGAAGTGCTGTGACGTAGGTGGCGGTTCATGCCCCCTGTCAGCATTTTAGCAGGTTAACTGGAACATTTCATTCCAGTAAAATAAGTAGTAGGAAACACAGCAAAGAAACTGACTGTAAAAGCAGTTTATTACTTATAAAAACTCCCCCAAGCCCTCAATGAACATTTTATTACACATTTCAATCCAGAGGCAATACTCATCCTCAAGTAGTCCCAAGGGATGTTTATCCACAGCTAAATAAAATAATAATCCATAACTGATGAGTACAGAAGCTCCTTATGGAACACTGATGCCAAATGATATTAAATCAATAGATCCACAGTAACAGTATAATATCATGCCTGTGACCTCTAGATATGCCAGCATCCATATCAATACCATACACTACATGTCATGACAGCAGGGGCATCGTAATGGACATGGAGGGCAGGGGCACAAAAATATAAACTGCAGATGACATAAGAACATTAGGCGCCCTGCTATAATATAAAACAACAGCTATTATATTATAGTAGTGCAGGGGCTTCTAATGGTCTTATGGTCAGATCTGCCTGCAGAGGAGCAGGGACACCTATCAATCACAGGGACAGGCATCGTACCCATCCAATCAGAGTTAGGCCACATTAACAACATTATAGTCTAAGCTGGCCATACACTATAAGATAAATTGTTCCAATCGAAAGATTTTTAAAGAGTGGGCAAAACCATGTTGAATTGCAGGGGAGGCAAATTGAATTATTTGCAATCAGTATATCAGTATTACAGGTGAGAGATGATGTTTCCAGCCCAAGTGTAATAACAGTGTAACAGTAACACTGGTCAGTATCTGTGTGCAACATGCAACAATAAAGAATTCTCCCTGCATGCAAACACTGACATTCATTTTACCCCCCCCTCCCCTGCAATTCATCATGGTTTTGCCCACTCTTGAAAAAAAAATCTTTCGATTGGAGCAATTTATCTTATAGTGTATGGTCAGCTTTATGCTGACATTTGTAACACCTGTATGTGTTTTTAGCTAATATCAAATCTAGCCAATCTAACCAAATATTTAGCCAATATCAATGTCATTGCTAGCCCCTGTGACTATAGATACCATGGTCCATAGTTATGTGTCCAGAACCCTACTTTAACTTTCATGTGCATAACTCTTTCTGAAAGCCAGGCCGCATTTTCCATGTCTATCCCTGCCTACAGTTCGAGGATTGAAACATTGCCGCCTTTTCCCCCCCAGACAGAATATCCAATAGTAACACCTGGAGCACGCACGAGTCTATGTTATTTTCTAGGGGACTTACCCATGCAGTTTGCACTAGACCCCTAATGGACGATTATATGACTATAAATTGGATGTCATTCTCAAGTGTGTGCCAGACAGAAGTGACTCACCATCAGAATTATAACAGGGAAGCGTGTGGTTTTATATAGCAGCTCCTATATATAACTGTGTCAGCACAGTTTGACAAATATATGTATATGAACCTATCTATAGCCAAAAAAGCTTTGTAGCATTTGCATCATCAGGTGCATCACTGTGAGTCAGCTCCTATGTACTATATTAATAGGAATATATTTTTATAAGCCTAAAATACTATGTAACACAATCCAGACTAGACTAAATGCATCCTGCCTTTACTAAGTTCATTGCTCATTTTCACATGACCTTGAATTCATGTAACACTGACAATAGCAACAGTGCGATCACACTGTGATACTTACATAGTGTACTCTCCATTCTAGCAAACCGCAGCACTGGCAGAACAGGAAGAAGATATTATCCTGTTGAGTTTGGTCAGATTGTTGCATGAATGGGCTACATAAAAACACCAAACTAATAATGACAAATATATAAAAGCTGCCACAATCACATATAATAAACAGCCAGTTTGGTCACAGTGGTTATGTCTGTCATGCTCTGATGTCATGTACAGCCATGACCACAATGATATTTCGAGGGGGGGGGGCGGGGGTTCACGTTGTTTGAGGGTTGAGGGTCCCTGTTGAAGTGATGTTAGGGTCCATAGGGAGGTGAAGTCGGGGTGTGATGGAATATGGACCCGGGGTCTGTCCGGTTGGGAGTCTCCAAGGCCCCCAAAGTGACCATGCCAAGAAAGAAGGTGTTGCGCAGCTGGTACTCCCCGCATATGGCGCAGATTCACAAATGTGATGTTTCTGTACCGCAACAGACAGGAAAAAGCTCAATTCTCGCGCCTTTTTCCTGTCATCGCACGGGATTGAATCGGGCCCTAAGATTGGGAACCACCTCACTGGAGGATAGTCCACAATGGAGCCGATTCAATCCAGCGCGAGGACGGGAAAAAGCGTGAAGTTCTCGTCTCTTAGAGACTTTTTCCCCTCTCTTACGGTACAGAAACATCGCGTTTTTAATACACAGCTCAATGAGCCTCAAGCAAAAAAACGCGAGTTTTTCTCCCTTACGCAAACAGCGCAATGCCGAATTGAATCGGCCCCAATGAGCAGTCAAGTCCTGTGCAAACAATAACAGCCAGTTGTGAACCATTTATCAGTAAATCAGTTTATTTAACACATGCTCATACTGACCTGTAAGTAATATTAGGACATGCATTAGTGGTTTGCTTTAATGAAGATGATGGCGTGGAACTTATTAGGAGGATGCTTGTGATTTTATACGTTTTTATATGAATAATTGAGAGGTTGAGATAATGGACTGAAGGTAATTGTCAGGAAATGATTACAGAAATGACAGGGTGGTGGGTAATGTGGATATAATGGGATTAACAGGTTGGGGTATATTTTGGGGAGTGTTTTATGACCACAAGACCTAGAAACATAATTCAGAATATCTACGTTAACCAGTGACTGTGCATTATTAAAGGACCTTGGGGTATGAAAATATTACTATTTGGAGTATATTCAGCCACGTTGTCTTTTGGTGAGGTATTACATTTTTCTTGCCTGTTGGCTACTACTGTGTATTAGATTTTTTGGCAAATTCAGTAGACCCAATAAACACTGACTGACCTTATGGTGAATAAGTTCCCTATCAGTAGATATCTATATCTTATATTATGGGGCAGTAATGAATCAGTACAGTACTGACATATTTACAGGATGTCTCTCTGTAGTCATCTTATCACTGGCTCCAGGCCGCTTCCATTCAGGGATGCGTGGAAAGGCCTCGCAGGTCTTAATTTGTGCCTTACAGTACACTCAGCAGACTGTAATATAAGGGAATATATTTACTAAAATTGGAAAAGTGGAGATGTTGCCCATAGCAACCAAACAGATTCTAGGGCCTAACAAAAATCTGACAGAGATCTGAGAAAAGGAAGTACATGTGTGAGAACCCACACACGCATTACACTATAAGATATCAGCACTGACACATACATGGCGTGACCAGTCACCCACCATCCACGCCATAGAGACATGCAGTGTCACGCGCGTCTTTCCACAGGGAGGAGGGTGGGTGCTGCAGCCACAGGGGAGAGGAACCATTGTCTCCCCATATTATTCAGTATTCTGGCTGCAAGTCTGCCAGGGAGATGGGCATAGGCAAACCCTCCAACATGACCCATTCCACCAGGTGCAAAATACTCTGTTCTGGAACGTCCAGCAATCAGTTACTATGGTAACCACCATTGTTACATTACTCAGACATCAGTTAGTTCGTTATAACCAGGTGAGTGACAGCTGAAAGCCCAGGAGTGGAGTATTATGTACCTGGTGGAATGGGTCATGTTGGAGGGTCTGTAACAGCAGCACATCGCATGATATAGGACAGTGGCACCCAAGCCGTGCGCCGTGGCTTCCTGGGGTGCTGCGTCGCTGTCATTGGGGTGCCACGGCGTGTGTTCTCCGATGTGGCGCCGCGTGGCTGGTGTTACTGAGAAGCGCAATGTTACCTCCAGACACGAGATTTCATTATTTTGGTGATTATGATTTTTGCGCTTACTGTCGGCGAAGCGCGCTCCTTATTATACGGCACGACGCGTGCTTTTTCGCGTCTATTACGGGACTGGATCCTCGCGTCTTGTTATACGCGGCTCAGTGAGCCGCCAGCTAAATAGCGCAAGTTTTTCTCCCGTATGCTGTTTGCATAAGGAGGAAAATAATGTGCGGGGGTATATTTACTAAGCAGTGAGATTGGAAAGTGGGGATGTTGCCCATAGCAACCAATCAGAAATCGAGTTCACATTCTCCAGTGTGTAAAATGAAACTGAGAGCTTGAATCTGATTGGTTGCTATGGGCAACATTACCACTTTCCAATCTCACTGCAGTCTCGACGCTTAGTAAGTATACTCCCTGATGCGGGATTAAGTCGGCCCCTATGAGCCATGTGAAAAAGTTTTTCCCCCTCACGTAAACTGCGTAAGAGGTGTGATAAACCATCAATTCAGCCCCTCGACTGACTTAGGACATAACTGTGTCTATTAGAACGTATTGATAGGATACGTGTCACCTGTGGCGCCTTTCATTAGTGGTTTATTTATTATTGCTTCTTCTTAAGGTGCAGTATTATGTACGCGGCTCTATACTACTACGAATACACACTATGGACAGATCCAGACTTACATACTAATGAACTTGCAAGTGGGTAAAACCATGTTGAATTGCAGGGGGGGGTATAATGAATGTCAGTGTTTGCATGCAGGGAGAATACTTTATTGTTGCATGTTGCACACAGATACTGACCAGCGTTACTGTTACACTGTTATTACACTTGTGCTGGAAACGTCATCTCTCACCTGTAATACTGATTGCAACTAATGAATTTTACCTCCCCTGCAATTCAACATGGTTTTGCCCACTCGTAACTTTAAACTCTTAAGTTAAAACCATTAGTGAACCCAGTGAGGCCCATACTGGTGCCTTGATTAGTAACTTCCGCACTCATGCATATTGGAATTGTATATTCTTGTGGCGTTAAAATGTCTTTACTCAGAGATTAGTTCAAGAAAATTTTTATTGCTAAATGCTGTCACCCCGGAATGCCACATTTATCATTGGGAAAGTGTAGTGTGTCACCAGCCTAGTACCTATAGCTGCTATACTACAGCGACTGTGTGCATAGCCTGGCAGAAATACCCCGACAGCTAAAGTCAATCTCTCTCTTCATTGTTGTATTTTGTTTCCAAGGCGGCCTTCTGCTGGAGAAACAGGTACCATAATACAGGGGCGAACGCAGGATTTTGGAAGGGTGGTTTCTATAGTATATATGGTGTTGTTGAGATACAGTTTTTTTATAGTGTAGTCTCCAACCATTAATGCTGCGTTCAGATTGCCTGCGGCCAAAAAAGCCGCAGGCAAAGCCGTCGCTGGAAGCTGCCGAAATCGGCAGCTTCCAGCTAAAAGCANCANAGGAATCGCCGGCTTCACAGTGAAGCCAGTGTCCTGCGAGAAGGGGAGGGGAGCTAAAAAGACTGTGATCGTAATGATCACATGTCTTTTTAGTCCAATCGGCTCCCTTCATACACGCTGAAGCCGGCATGCCGGCTTCAGCGTGTTTAGATTGCTCTACAAGCCGCCGAAAATCCTTCTTTTTCGGCGGCTCTGGAAGCCGCCGATCAGTAGGCGCCGTTTTAAAAAGGCATCGTTCAGATTGCCTTGAAACGGCGCCATTTCCACTCAAGGCGTCGTTTTCGCTGAAAACGACGCCTTTTTAAGGCAATCTGAACGGGGTATTATACACCCTGCATATATTACAATATGTGATATACCCTTACACCCTTTATACTTAATATGTACTTGATATAGTGCACCATTCCCAGCCACATGATATAGGGGTCTGGAGCAGACACACTATATAAAGTAAACTCCTGGGATTCCTAATCCCTAACCACATAATATCCAATAATAATAATAATATTAATGGTGGCTCGGGTGCCACCATTAATATGTTACTATTATTATTATTATTTGATGTTATGTGGTTAGGGATTATGATGTGCTCCTAGACCTTGTGCGGAACCATTTTGTGTTTATGTTTGGTACACTATATAAAGTATTTTGTGTATTAGTATGCCATGAAGGAACATACAATACTGAATATATATATATATATATATATATATATATATATATATATATATATATATGTAATAGACGCGAGAAAGTGCACAATCAGCTTTTTCACGTCTAAAACGCTGATTGAATCAACCAGTATTTGTCATTTATCAGAAATTGTCATTGTAATCCCCTTCAGAGACTCACACTCCTTATCATAAAGCTACCTGGACACTGTGTGTGTGTGTTATACTTTTAAAAAGTCAATTCATGGTTATTCTTCATTGTAATTTCAGAGACTATGCACATCTATGCCTCTTATACGCAGAACATAGATTGCAGTACACTGTGTACTTGATTTTATTCTGAGCCTCACAAGGATTAATTTTTAAGAATTGTCTTATTCTTTTAATCCCAGCAGTACAGCGGTAATGTAATCTGAAAGTAAATCCCACAGGAGTGTGAAAGGTCAGACTACTACTTACTAATATAATATATAATCTGTGTGTGTATGTGTGTTATATTTATATATATATAAACAACACATATATAAAGGTATATCAGTAAAAAAGATTTATTTATATAAAATAGTTTAGAATCAAAATGCAAGAAAAGAGAGTGCTTGATACTGTATTAAAAGACTTTAATAAAAGATTACTGCATATAAAGGGGTTGAAATGAAAACAGAAAACAATATATAGGGAAATTTACAGTTTTTCAATTACCCGTATATACTCGAGTGTAAGTTGACCCGAATATAAGCAGAGGTACCTATTTTCACCTAAAAAACTGGGATATTTATTGGACCGAGTATAAGCACGAGTCTGTTACCCCTGTGAAAGGCTCGTGTCACTCATGTCACTGATGGATCATTACCCCCATAGGATTGCATTGTCTCTTGTCTCTATGTCCAGCTCCTATAGATCTTCCCCTATATGTCTCTATTGTCCCCCTCTTTCCCGCATGTGCAGGGTTAATATAAGGCAATGTAAAGCTCCTGTGCCATGCTGTAACACATACAACACACTATCATGCCTGTGTCAGCTCTGTGGGTCAGTGTGGTGGGTGAGTGGCATGCTGCCTGCCAGTGTCACACTCTCCCCCCTCCTTTACCTTAGCTCCATCTTAGCGCTAAACAATGTGTGCAGCTCTGGTGTCTGGGGACACCAGAGAGGAAAACGCTGGTAATTCATTGGGAGATCTGACGGTATGGCATATACCCATATACACACCCACTTGTGTTGTTTTATTATATACAGCCATATACTGTTCGGAGAAGTCTGACCAGAAGTGATCTTCATAGAGAATTGTGACCAAATAACCAGCCATACCATTGACATGGAACCCAGGCCAAGCGAGTCAAGTATGCACAAAAACATAGGAACAGAGATGCTGGGCAGGTGCAATGTGAAATGGGCCGGAGACGGGTACCATTAGGAGGGCCTGGTGAACTATGGTGGCACTTGCAAATCCAAATGTATTCTCCAGCAGGGCAACAAAAGAAATTCTACTTCTATAACTCCAAAATACCCTCCAACCACCTGATTCCGGCTAAAACAGATTCTCTTTTAGGATTATACACATGAGTAATGTCGGTAGTAAGGTGTCTTTTCTTCTCATTTCTAATGACCTATGATGAGGTATGGTGCCATAGACAAATAGCTCAATTATGGCCCATGCGACAGTCGGAGCTCCCTTCCCCCATGTTCCAAACACTCATTGAGGAGATAAGTGGGCATCGAACGCAATTCCTTACTTCGGAGGACAATAACATCCTATGCTTGATTGCAATGCTTTGCTCTGGTAATAAATGTCTTGCTTGAAGCCACCCTTTAGTGTGATGAAGGTTTGGCTGGGATGTGGAAATTGAAGCACAGTGTTTTGTCCTCCTCGTCTTTTTTTCGCTATAACGTAGAAGAAATGATTTTATCTCGGAGATGTTCATTCATAATCCACACAACACATTGAGAGAAAATGTCAGGGAGACATTTCATTATTCTGTGCTTGTGGGCTTTAAAAGCAACGCCGCAAAATAAATCTGACTTGCTAAGCTTGCTGATTGCATTTTGCTAACAGATTTAATACACGAGGATCAACAAGTTCACCAAAGACATGGGAGATAGTGGCGTCACACAACTACATTATTTACTGCTTGTGTACAGCACGGGCTCCCAATCAATGGTGCATCTATCACTGGTGGTACATGATGCCCTGTCTGGTGGTACACCGTGGAGTAGGGCTTATAAACTGCAATGAGCAATACCAGATGGCAGAGAATACATGTAATAAAGTATGATGAGGACACAGCTCTGAAAGTCATTGACATGATAATATAGTACATATGTAAAATAATGTACTAGTCAATCTAATAACAGAGTAGAGGGAGGCATGTGAGTGAAGGAAAGGATTAAGGAGAAGGTAATGGGGCAGAATGGGGTCAGTGGTACTTGATCTGACTCTATAATGGGTAACTGGTACCCGCCAGAAAAAGGTTTGGTAAGCACTGGTACACATGGACAAAATTGTTACACAACATTAGGTTGTCTGTGTATGAATCTCATCAATACCTATGGTTGTGTTCCCGACATCCCTATGGTTGATAATATGACACGTTACAAGGTAGAAAAGACTTGCAGCCTACCCCTAACATATTAATCGCAG
>JABWIB010002031.1:7674-20738 GCA_016617825.1 Platyplectrum ornatum | reverse complement strand
CCCCCCCCCAGTATGTCTGTCTGTCACCCCTGTGAAAGGATCATGTCACTGAAGGATCATTACCCCCATAGGACTGCATTGTCTCTGGTCTCTATGTCCAAGCTCCTATAGATATTCCTCAATAAGTCTCTACCCCATGTCCCGTCTGCATATAAGACAATGTAAAGCTCCTGTGCCATGTGTAACCCATACAGCACACTATCATGTCTGTGTCAGCACTGTGCGCTCAGTGTGGTGGGTGAGTGGCATGCTGCATGCCAGTGTCACACTCTTTCCCCCTCCTTTACCTTAGCTCCATCTTAGCTGTGAGCAATGTGCTCAGCTCTGGTATCTGGGGACAGAGAGGAAATCGCTGCCACACAACAGGAGACATAAGAAGGCTGCAAGCCAGACCATGCTAGCTGCACTCCGAGTGACTGATCTGACTTAAAGCAACAGCAGTGGAGGGAATGAAGTTACATAGAGCCGGCTAATCGATGTGATCAGGAATAGACTATGTGGACTGATAACTGTAACACAGACCCAGCAGCGTGCTCACATCACTGCACCATCCAGGACAATTATTCTAGTATAAGACGAGGGGGCACTTTCACCACAAAACAATGTGCTGAAAAACTAGGCTTATACTCGAGTATATATGGTATATGTGGAAAAATTCTTTTTTATGTATATATATAACATTCATGTTAAAATCATAATTGAACCTCGCTTGCACTTTTAAACTTGTTCAGAGGGTTTTTGACGGAAAAGTCTTACATATTGTGCTTCCACCATACCTAGGGTGTAAGTGTAGTCACAAGCGAAAGAAAAGGGATATACAGATACACATAGAGTACATTTCTAAAGACCAAAATCTACTTTACATAGAGCAAAACACCCCATTTTGTGCTTTGAACTATTTGCAAGTAGTCACTGGCGGTCACTTGTGGCTATCATCATACTCGCGCATGCTGCTTCCTTATTTACGCTGCAGTTACGTCTATGTCGTCTGTCTTCCTGGCTTTTATTCCACACCTTTGGGGCTCATTCGTGGTTGATGAAAATATGTATGACAAATTGATTATGAACGCACTCTTTAACGTAATGCTTTTGTTTCCTCCAATACAATCCTACATGTAGACCTGGATGTAGATTGTCCAATGGCAGCCAGTTTTCTAACACAGAGTGCTTCGTAACTTCTTAATATGCTCTCTGGCACTCCCCTTGTACATATGGAATACAACACTTATGGGTCCAGAACACTACCCTAAGTCCCACACACTTTGCACAATGTGTAAATGTGTTATATTTGTACCACAGGCCATTAGCACAACCTATGCTGTTCACTTTAAAGAACTATCCCTACTCACCAGTGAAGTAGCACTCTATGAAAGCTATGAAACGGATCAGGGTTCCGATGTGTATGTGTTCTGGGCACATGCCATACAATTGCACAGATGACACCTCCAGCGTATATCTTTCAGTCTGGCTTTTAGTTGGTATTAATGCAGAAATAAGTTACTTTACTTTATAATATTAGGAATATCATTTTTGGAGGTAGTGGTTTTAACAAGCCCATTAGAAACTATATATAACCATAGAGTATTAATCCTGAATATGTATAATCAATTGCTGATTCTCTGTGTCCACTGAGAAGGCCTCCTCGTGTCCTCTTCATGGGTGTATTACAATCTAGACACTGGAAAGAGGATGCCCTTAACACTGCTGCAGTCTAAGCAATGCATCAATCTGTCTAGCGTGACACGTTTCAGTAATTTATAACATATTAATCTGCATTCTGTCTAGGAAATAAAGATGAGTACATAGTGTCTCTGTTTCTGAGTATCCATAGCTGCACTGAGCTAATTACTGGTGTCTGCTACCAATGTAAAGTGCTGTCTGCATTACAGTTCACTCCTCTTACAGATCTGGCCTCCTTTACTCCTATTACTTAATAGTAATGTTTTCAGATGTTTCAGCCCTTTCTTCCCCTGTGTATAATGTTTCCATAATGCTTTGTTTCCTTCTTTGAAAACTGGCGCCACCTGCTGCTACTACTAGATATGACTGTGCAGTACTCATTGTCCACCCCGCCACCAAAAATGTCCTGTCCTAGCCTTGACATTTACTTTTTGTTGAGCAGATGTTAATGATAACATTACATCTGTAGCTTGTGATCTGCGTTATCTTCCTCTGACGCATGTAGTAGTTCTTTCCGTTGGAATTATTGTATATAGAATTATATATTCTACATATCAATGTCATTTTTATGCATGTTTTGCAGATCTTATGATGTTACTGTTGAGTCTCTATTTTTAACTCTAGCTATGAATATACATAGGGAGCATAGAACTGTAGGAGAGGCCGAGGTGACTCTAGGGCAGGGGTTCTCAAACTGTTTTGTTCCAGGACCCATCTGACAAAATCTTTTTTTACACGACCCCAGCAAGTTCTCACTGAACAATGCCCCTATATATTTATATATTGTGCACTTTTTAAAATATTCTGGTGATAAGATCATTATTTGAAACAGCTGTAAGTGTATGTTTTGTACCAAACTATATAGGTTCATGGGGTGAAAGGTCCCCTTTAACCCTTTGAACATTGCATTATTTGTGTATCATGACAACTGTGGTCGTGACCCACTCTGGGGTCCTGACCCGCAGTTTGAGAACCGTGGCTCTAGGGGTAAAGGCACCACAGTACAGTTGAAGGCATATGTTGAGCATTGAGGGAAAAATGGAATTCGATAAATAAAGAGGAAAGACATGATGGGGGGAGATGGGGTGTTATGCAGCAGAGATGGGGCAGCTGAGGCGTTGGGTCTAATTGCAGACCTGGGCCTAAATTCACTAAGTGGGGAGTTTGCAGGGGAATTGAAAATTGGGGATGTTGCCCATAACAACCAATCAGTTTTGAGCTTTCAGTTTAATTATACATATTGGAGAATGTGAGCTCAAATCTGCTATGGGCAACATCCCCACTTTTCAACTACCCCCGCTTAGTGAATTTAGGCCCTGGTCTTCACCAGAGCCACTGAAGGTGTGAATGGAATGGACTCAAAATAACAGAACCAGAGAGGACTGGGCAAGAACCCAAGAGCAAGAAGCAAGGGCCGGAGGATGCAAAAATCACAATTAGCAAGGAGACAAAGGGAGTAAAACAGACGCCTGTTACAGGTGGGGTTAAATAGTCAGCAACCAGCCTCAGCCGACGTGAAGGGTGAGCCACTAGCGTCCTTAACACCGAACAGCTGACTGCAGAGAGCCGGTAGTAGCAGGGCTGCCACATCCCGTTTACTTCATTACAACTGAGACCGGAAGCCTTTATACACAGAGGACCCTGATCCCCGCTGCGTGGAGGTAAGTGCGCTTGCACAGTGCAATCTGGGGAAAAATAGATCATATTGAAGAGCTGATGTGCTGACCCAGGAAAGAAGGCAAGGACCAGTCCCAATATATTACAGTACAGGGAAATGAATTGCAGTCTGAAATGAAGATCTAAACAGGGCAGGCGTAGAAATCCAAGACCCTTGCGCATAGCCTTACACATACCCCTATGCATACCCTTACATGTCACCAGCTATTGGTGAAGTTTGAGGAGGGGATTGTAAAAAATCAGGACAAAGTGGGTCAAAAAAAGTGGATAGGAGAGGAAGGTAAATCTGCTGGGGATTAGAGGCTTAGGGCACATTTTGTGCCATAACAGACAATTTCTTTCTTGATATATGAAAACCCGGTGCTGTTATTTAACATTGCTGTGACAACAAGAAAACTACTAATCTTCCTGTCCCTAATCTTTCCCATGACAAGACATATTTTAATGTCATTCCAATAATATTGAGCTGTTTATCATTTTACTAGACACAGTGTAGCCTAGAGGGATGGCAGAGTGAGTAATTCTTTACACAAACCTACCTGCTTTCCCAGGCCGGGGACACACACGGATTGTCAATGTCTGAGGCCGTGAAAGATACTATGATGAAAGATTCATTTTAGGCCTAATATTTTTTTAATGCTTTATTAAAAAAAAACAACTTTTGGTTTGTGTACAGGAATTTTTTTAAATGTTTAAAAAAATGTTACAAAAAAAAAAGAGAACACACAAACTGCACTAGAGACGTTTCACCCAGACAACTAAGCAGTTACAAATATGAGTTGCAGAGCATAGATGCACTCTAAGTTGGTTGAATGGTGCTACCCATTCTTACAAGAGAATGGACCAGATTCAGACTTTAGATATTATTGACCTCCTCCCAACTTACTAGGTCTAGGTGCTAGGTCTGCTAGGTCTAGGTGCTAGGCCCTGTACTGACCTGTATACACTGTTATTAGACTTGGGCTGGAAACATCATCTCTCAACTCTAATACTGTTTGCAGCTAATGAAATTTAACTCCCCTGCAATTGGTTTTGTCCACTCTTGTGAGTATAAGTTGTGAGTATGTCAATAGTGCCTAAAGTCTAAATCTGGTCCAATGAATCAAACCTTAAAGAAGAAAAAGGAAGGATGCAACTCATGCATGGGCCATAGTTATATACTGTAAGTGGAGTTAAATACATGTTAAAATATATTTGATACTTTTAAATTGAACTACGAATACGTTAAAAGATTTGAAACTAAGTGATTAGAATCGCTGATCTCATTCAGGTTACATCTCCATACTTTATCATTGTATTTTAATAATCAGCGAATTCATCAGCATATACGCAAGACTGTAATATCTGTAACAATACCTGTGCCTAAGACTAAGGCACAGGTGATTTATGTTGATCCCTTCACCCTCTTGCCTTAGATCCCTAAGGTCAGGGGAAATAGGCAATCCCTGCCTATAATTTCAATGGGGGAACTCTCGAGTCTCTTCTCTCTTTAGGAACTCCTATTAACATGTCCCAGTATCCTAGTTGATACCGTGTTTCCCCGATAATAAGACACTGTCTTATTTTTTTTTTTCAGGACAAAAAAACACCATAGGGCATATTTTTGGGGTAGGGCTTATTTTGTTGACCTGCATTTAATCCAATCATGGTCCCCCAAGTGCTGCTGACATAGACACCTCATTGTTCCCCCCAAGTGCTGCTGACATCATCATTGTGATTTAAATAGGGCTTAATTTCGGTGGAGGGCTTACTTTAGACAGTTTACTGTAAAATAGGGTAGGGCTTATTATCAGGATAGGTCTTATTATAGGGGAAACACGGTATGAATAGATTAATGGTATACTATGATGTAATCCGTGAATTACAGTAGACGCTTTGTCAATTATATTAAGCTTACATTAATACATGGTGCCATCTATATCTATAAGGTGTCATTTTATATGTCACAAGCCACACCATGAAAAAAAAAAAAACAACAAAAAAGCTTTAGATCATAATAAAACCTTAAAAAATAATAATGAACACTTCTAATACAGACAAGACAATCTCGGTCCAGGCTGCTTGTGATTGTATAGATTTTGCAAATTGAAACATATTGATTTCCTAATTGAACGCGCTAAGTCCAGGAGCCGTTGCCATTTGCTCGGCTCCGTCTATCTCAATGTCACGCGCAAAAGATAACAAAAAAGGAGTAAAATTGCCACTGCAGCCTATTGTCCTGAGGGCGTCTGAAGAATCAATAGTTTATCTCTGTGAATGTGACCTTTCTAGATGTTGAATTTCCTCTATTACAGCGTGAGATTGTCACTCGAGCAGCTGACAGTCTCTCTGCTCTTTCTAGTCTTTTCAAAATTGCTCTTTCACAAAGTGGGGTTTCATTCTTATTAGATTTTTTCACACACGGGCTTAGCCATATCTCTCTTCCTTATGTATAAGGTGACTCTGAGCTAACAGGCTTTTGTGGTATTTAACTTGTGTCCTCCGCAAAGTGAGAATCCTTTATGAATGCTTGAGCCGCTTTACTAGGGAAATCATTCGGAGCGTTCCCTCCATCCCGTTTTATTTACAGCTTCCTAAACGCATTCCATGCAGTGAATGAATAAACATGCGGTTCTAAGACACCCAACTACTATTCGATGTGAGCAAACAAGAGGTGATGCTGCAGTTTGAATTTAATGGAGTATGTGATTAAGAAAAATGTCATTCAGTGCCATTGATTGATGCCAAACAACAGTCCAATTCCTAAATCGATACCTAATATACTGAGGCAAGTTTATTTTTGTACACAAGGGACTGGATTGCATGGAGGTCTGCGCTTACGGGTGTGCTAGGGGAATAAAGCGCTAGACACCTATCCGAGGGAAAATTAGTGAGCCAGTCATTAGGTAGGGCATCTGGAACTGATAATATGCCAATATTCTCATGTAGAGTGAGAACCTGCTCTGTCCTTTATTTAAAACAAGCTCTTAATCTTCACTTACATTTGCTGTCTTCTCACACTGACCCAACCTTAGGTCATAGTATTACCATAGTGACACATACACAGTGCCTGGCAAGCACTACGTATTGGCAAGTACTCAGTGCTGTTGTCATAGTAGGTTTCTATAAGATTCATTGGTTTTTGGATATATGGGAGGTTATTTGTTACTGAAATCAGGCCCGGCAACGGGAGGACAAGGGAGAAAGTTGTGATGGGCTCAGAACCTAGGGGAAGCCCCTGTCACCCACGCTGTTAAGGGCCAACAGGGGATCTGAGCGGAGAACTTTTTTTTATGGTGTCTCTGCTCCACATTGGATCCCAGAGGTCACACGTCTTGACTGCCAGGACTGTGTTCCAAGCATTGCCATAGGCTGTTATTCTCTGCGCTGTCGCATTACGATTTATGCGCCAATGTCATGGCCTGGTTTCTAGGCATCCAGGATGTAGTTCCTAGCAAATGCGAGAGGCCGCTCTGTGTCTTCAGCCAAAAATCTCAATGTACTGGGCCCCAAGATTTCTGTTGCTGCCCGACTGCAATGCAAAATATTTATGACATAATGTATGTGCACATTGCTGGTAACTTGAGACTACATTTCCCATACTTTCATAGCAGGATATATATATTTTTTAGATTCTTCAATAAGATTTGATCAAGTGCATGTAAAACTTTGTGATATCTCACTTGTCTTATAACAAAGAATTCTAGATATTGTCCACTGACGGCCATTGTTCTGACCTTTTAAATCCAGAAGAGAAGAATTGGCCATAGGACTGACAGGGAATATTCCCGGTAGGCCGGTGGTTTTGGAGGCCACTCTGCAGCCCCTCTATGATCAGAGTAATAGGTGGTGGTCACTAAGATGATAATTGGATAGAATTAAAGTCTCTAGGATGCTCTCTGTGTTGAAGGCAGCTATACTGCTCACTGAATTGGGTGGTGGTCATTAGGAAGATTTCTATGTCGTATAGGGGTAAATATCATTATAGTATTGTGAAATGTTGTATTAGTTTGTAACTGTTTTACATAACTGGCTATACATAACCCATCTATGTTATATTTTGTTCAGGGCTGTTATTAAGGTTCTTTATTCGCTGCTAATCCTTTATTTGGCTCCGTCTATAGTTGGTCCCGCCAACATGTGGCCTCTTACAGTTTTTTTCCAGGGCCACTTTGAATTCCCAATCCGCCCCTGTCCAGAAGGAATCATGATGTAGTGGAATATACAATAAATACATTCGTACCTTTGTTTTACTATCGTATTGATTTATCTGTTGTATGATGAGTGTACGAGCCACACACTCTGAATCAGTTACTGGAGGAATCTGTCTTGCAGGGTTTCTTAGTTCTTTCCATATGTTGTTTCTCACATTCACGAGTAACATTATACTGCTACATCAGTAGTCTTCTAATTTATCAGACGTTTGAGGTCTTCTTTTCTCTCTGACAAAATGTTCTCCTTCAGGGAAGGGCATGTGTCACATCGCTGTGTTTATTTCTACCATATGAATTATAATTCTTTGTCGTTTCTTTTCTAGTCGTCTTACTTTGTCAAATGCTTCTAATCGCATTGTCTTGTCCCTGTTCATTTGTTTTCAAAGAACATTTAGCAGCTACATCAAACCCTACCCCAGGGATATTCCTTTCTCAGATCTAGTTATACTCATCGGTTGCATTTAGGTACACTTAACATTTATGTCTGCTGTAATACAGCTGTACCACATTCAGATTACCACCAAAAACTCTGGATATTTCATGAAATTCCTGGGTTTTTGGTGGTAATCTGAATGGTGTCTTTAAAAAAAAAACAAAAACCTCTGGTTATTTTAACTGGGTCAAAGACAGGTTATTCCTGGGTAATTCTCATGTCGCCTGTACTTTAAAACAGTGTTCCCACTGCCGACGTGGCAGTTACCCAGCTTTTTAAAACCGGGCATTAGCCGTGCTGACAACTGCAACGCCTGTGCATACTGAAGCCAGTATGCCCCCCCATCTTTAACACTAAAAAACTTGGGTCTGGACCGGGTTGCTCTTTTTTTTTTGCCCGTGTTTAAATTCCAGGTAAAGAGACCCAGGATTTGTAACTGGCCTTGTACACTGCGGGCGACCCTGGTCGGACCTGGGATTAACTCCCTTTTTTTGCCTGGGTAAACCCTGGATTTCAAGCCACCCAGGAATTTTCCTGAAATGCACAGGTTAGTCAAGTTTGTGTCAACGGGGTATGGTCCCCACCCAGGTTTTTCATCCGAAATAGTGGATTAAACAATTGTTAGGGTGATTAAGGCACGTCAATAATGATTGTCAGTCACAGCTCCTGTGATTCTGAATAACCGTATATAAGTGGAAAACACAGCCACACAACAGGAGACATAAGAAGGCTGCAAGCCAGACCATGCCAGTTGCACTCTGAGTGACTTATCTGGCTTTAAAGCAACAGCAGTGGAGGGAATGAAGTTAATACAGCAGAAAAAAGTGCTGAAAAACCAAGCTTATACTCGAGTATATACCGTTGTTTTTACTACTATGAACATGGATGGTAATCTGAATGGTGTTGACCTGGGATTTTCTGTAAAATCCCTGGAAATTCCCAGGTCAACACTGTAATTGAACAAGGGTAGAAGATCTGTGCCCTGGCAAATACCAAGGTTAAAAAATCTGGGTTTTTTAAGCATTTTAAAGAGGTTGAGATGTTCACCATGGCATCCAATTATATCTACATGTTACTTTGTAACTCTGGCGCAATCAAGATCTAAAACTCTGCACTCTTTTCTCCCAGTTAATCAGACTTGTTAAGTCAGTTAATACCAACCATGAATCATTTTATAAGGATCTCATGGTGTGTATAAGGATTACTGGACCATATGTGTGCTTTTTTCAGTTGGCATAGGAAAACACAAACCTCTCATGTCATTAATGACGTTTGTAAAATAAAAGGTTTACATTACATTGTATTCCATTAACTGCTTATTTTGTGATCTCATTTAAATGATCTCTGGAGTTTTCTAAACTCTAATGATATAAAGCAGATAGATGCTTGTAAAGGAATTCCAGAGATATATAAAATGTACAGTGTTTTTTTTTATTTTGTGTTTCTCAGTAGATGATCATTTACTTTTTGTGTTACGATACTTAGCTGTTGATTTGATACTGTGCATTACTGGTCTTGTCTTGTGATTATAGTATCTGATGTCTTCTTACATTATTGTTTCATTTTACACTTATGATGTTAGATAGTGTTTTATGGCATATTGGGTCTTTTACCATTTATGTGACCTGATCACGGAATTAGTTCCTCCCTCTGCACATCTGATGGATTATTGTCACTGTCTAATGTCACTTATCGGGTTGTCAGATGGAGTATTGTCAATACAATTACTCTCAACTGGATCCCTCCTGTTGGCTATTACATATTGCGTTCCTTTAAGTTCATTTATAGCAATCATTTTGTGTGGCTTCTTTTGTCTCTAGAGCAAGCGTCCATTCCCCGGGATAGTGTCATCCATTTTCGTGTCTTTCTGATTTGTGGATATTGTTAATGGGTTACACTCCTGTGCATAGCAATTACCACTTCTGTAGCAGCATCATCATTGGTTTCGTTCCAGATGAAATGAAAATATTGTCAACCTCTATCTATTTTGTAGCCCAAACTTTACATTTCAAATATATCTGTTTCTAGCTAGTCATATATAAATAAATAAGTAAATAAATATAATCTGCATTGTGTTTTTGTGGGACACTATCATATCATCATAGATTGTATGTTGTACTTTGGCACGCATGTACACCACTCTTACCATTCAGTGGCAGATCTTGTCCCTCCATGTGGTTGGATAGCTTCATGTTATGATCATATCTAATTCTTACTTCTATTGCGCTCATAGACCTGTGTTCATCTAATGAATTCAAACCCACAAATCAAGGCATCCACATTATCACTCACACAAGACTTCAAAACCTGTACCGCACCTTTATAGTATCCGATTCCTGGAGTTTTAAATGCTGTTAAAAGCTGTGGATGAGAAGTCTGCATTAGTATTTAATGTGATTGCACGCTGTAATACCAAGGAATTGCAGTTGCCGTCTGAACGGTTGTATTTCGCCAATAATACAGTTCAACAGATTTATATTAATGTACAAATACAGCGCATTACAAAGATTTGGGAATGGGTACATTGGTTAAGATTTCAACAAACTACGTGATCCTAATACCGGTGGACCGTGTGGGCTGCTGTGGTTTAAACAGACTGCGGCTAAGCTACTGGGACAGATTGTGGCGGCTTTAATGGAAGGTTAGGCTTATAGAAAGTGGATGGTTGGGGTTAGGCTTCTGGGAGATTTAGGGTTAGGCTGCAATTGGAATGTTAGGGTTAGGCAGATAGAAAGGGTTAGGTTGTTAGAAGGGGAAGGTTTGGCTATGGGACATGATGGGTTAAGGTTAGGGTAATAGAAGGTGACCGGGTTAGAGTTAGGATAAACTCTTTCCATTTTGGCATGCGTTGCATCCGCTGCGCTCTTCCACTGTTTCTTTGTAGTGAGAGATGCAAAATCATGATGATCTGACCGCAAGGAAACAAGTTTTACGTCTTTGTTTGTGGGTGATTACTAACTAAACATCCAATGCCGGTACAGTGATAGTTTATATGCTTCCTACGTTTAAGTATATTCCTTTTTATACCTTAGAATCTCTCCTCTCTTATGCATTGATAGATAACAGGGAATAACCAGGCTGGCAGTTCCAGAGACGGCTCAGCAGCTCCTTCAGCTGGTGAACGATTGTAACTACAATAAATACAGATAAATGACACATATTGCAAATCTTGATTAAGAAGTGTTGTTATTAAATAATTCTTCTGTTTAAGGCATCACAAAGGGTCCGCAGCACCATGCAGGTGATGCGCAAATACTATAACATGAATATCGAGTAAACATACAGTGCGGCATTCAGGGTGGGACAAGATTAACAGTGAGAATAAAATTATAAAGCAATTCTAGTATCAATGTAAAGGGGTCAGAGATTGACACTGGAGGATGTCTGAAACAAATGTTTAGAGGGCACTGCACGCAAGAGCTTACAATCTACAAGGCGAGGAGAGACTAATAGAGACCATATTGCTGGGAAAAGTCAGGGGAATGAGAAAGCTGGAGCTGGTGTTGGTTTGGAGGGGGACAAGCGAGAGGAGGTATAACAGGTGGGATAGGAAGGGTCTGTTATTTTACATGCTATGATCTCTGTAAGTTATAGATCTTGTATGTCCTGTATGAGTTATTATAGATGGGGTTATGCGCAATTCATAACTTGGGGGTGGACAGCAAGGATGAAAAACAACTGGGCAAAAGGCAAAGCTAAGATGCTTTCTATCAAAATAGTTTTCTTTCTTTTTTACTCATTTCCAGTTACATTTAATAATCCTTTCTTTACTTACACCAGACATCGGCAAGCTTTGGCAATTCAGCTACAGTAAAACTACAATGGCCAGCATGCTCCAGCAGCATAGGCATAGCTAATAACTGCCCACCAATGATTATACTTGCACTGTGTGTATACAGGAGCCAGCGATTCTCAAACGGGCCGCACTGAACCCTGGGCTTCCCTGAGAGGTCACCAAGGATTCCGCAATCTCTGGCACAGTGTTAGTGATCTGAGGGTGTGTTCAGCTATTTACCACTAGAGTGATAGTGGAAGAAAGGGAGCATTGGCAGAGCTGGAGCCATATGTGTTTGAATATATTAATTTTGCTGTCCATAGACAATTTTCTCTTTTGTATAAGGACTGTGTAACACACAGCCTACAAGCCACATATTTATATTTGTTACCCAGAAAAGGACTTTGTGTTCGGTATCCATCCAATCCAACCAATACATCCAAAATTCTGTATTTTAGTTACACTGTATCTTTATTGAAGCTTATTTACTAGGATAAGAGAAGGAAAGGGTTCCGGTTAAACTGCTGGGAGGAGGATGTAGAATTGTAGGGAAAGTTGATCCACTCTTCAGTATATGCTGCAGACTCAACTTCCATACTGCCCTATCTGCACCCAGACACCTAAACTGCCACTCTGCCCTATATACTACAGACACCTCAACTGCCACTCTGCCCTATCTACTCCCAGACACCTCAACTGCCACTCTGCCCTATCTGCTCCCAGACACCTCAACTGCCTCTCTGACCTATATGCTACAGACACCTTAACTGCCACTCTGCCCTATCTTTCCCAGACACATCAGCTGCCACTCTGCCCTATCTTTCCCAGACACATCAGCTGCCACTCTGCCCTATTTGCTACAGAGAACTCAGCTACCACTTTACCCTATATGCTACAGATAAATCAACTGCCATATCTATTCCCAGGTACATCAACTGCCATTCTGCCATATCTGCTACAGGCACATCAACTGCCACTCTGCTCTATATGCTACAGACACCTCAACTGCCACCCTGCCCTATATGCTACAGATAACTCAACTGCTATACTGCCATATCTGTTCCCAGGTACATCAACTGCCACTCTGCCCTATCTGCTACAAACACCTCAACTGCCACTCTGCCCTATCTGCTACAAACACCTCAACTGCCACTCTGCCCTATCTGCTACAGACACATCAACAGCTACTCTGCCCTATCTGCTACAGACACCTCAACTGCCACATTGCCCTATATGCTACAGACATCAACTGCCACTCTGCCCTATCTGCACCTAGACACATCAACTGCCACTCTGCCCTATCTGC